>JAMXDD010000005.1:34604470-34680127 GCA_024733475.1 Syzygium grande | reverse complement strand
GTCAACGTCCCAAATGGTCTGGTTCAACGCTTGGGGGCAAGTCCCACTTGACTCTCATGTGGAATATTTCTTTAATGAAAGGGTAGATTTTTATTCAGGTCCTGAAAATGAAATAGGCCGAGTTGATTATTTGTGGCCGAAGAAGTGACACTGGCATTAAGTCTCATTTTCAGAAAGCTCACCAAAGGAATTTGAATAAAAATATTAGATTGAAATCACAGTTTTAGTTAAAATCACGGAGCATCTTTGAAAAATAATGAAGTAAGGTCATTTTTCTTAAAAGAGGACCTAGAGTGTACATTATTTGAATAAGGGTCCGAATTAATTAAAATAGTCTCAAATAAACACCTGAGCTTGCCGGCCGACTAAATATTCGCTGATTGGCGAGCACGTGATATTTTCAACCACCTGAATGGGGGCATTTTTGTAATGGAAATACAATGGAAATGAGCCACTAGACAAGCCTTTGGATTCGGTCTAGATATGAGCATGTAAAAGGAACAAGGTGGCGAGGGCCACCTGCCCATCAAATCAACTTGATCAATTTTCTTTCCAGAGCGAAGTCGCGCGGAGGGAAACTAGCACGAAGGTGATGAGCAAATATTCTCTTGCGCTTTTGACTAAGCAAAAAGAACAAACAAAAAAGGGAGAGATATCATCAAATCACATGGAATTCATAATGATCCGTGTAATTAGTGCACTAGATTAACATTAGTGATGTTCATATGTAACATCGATTTAGATAGTAACAAAATAAGCTAAACTCTAGATGCAATGCGCTTTACACTTTCGAAGTGCCATTCTTCATCATAGTCCAAAAGAGGATCGGACTAAATAATCTGAATGGAAAGTGTTCTTTCACACCTAGACGAAGTCTTTCTTACGAACTCCTGTATGAAGTATCCAATGCTTTTGAAAATGACTTGCACTTTGATTTGCCGGGAAATAACATTGCTAAGCAACTGAATTCCAAAATAGAATCCAATGAAAAAGGCCCTACTCAAGTGATAGATCCTTTGTTCCAAAGTAACTGAAAATTAGCTATTGGAGTACCAACCGCATTACTTTCGATTGAACAAAAAGCTTGTTCTATTTTCATGCTCGAGCTACGAAAGAAAAAGGTAAACCTTATACCATTTTAACTAGATTGCCTAACGCACAGAAAATATGACGCACCAATTATTGGTGAAGACATACTCAGATCAAAACCCTTTTCTCTAATCAGCAAAACTATCTTCATACTTCCATAACTAATACATCTTGTGTAGGATATTATAATTGATTTATATGTCAAAGCTATCCTCTCGAGTTACCCAATAGGCTTGCACTCTAAATTTGAATTTCTTCATTCCCCTCGTATACTAATATATCTCCAGTAAGCAGATTATTTAAGCAAACGATTACAAAAAATGGAAGCACCATCCTTTTGCATGAAGGGCATAGCAAAAATAATGCAAATTTTAGCTACCAAAATAGTTTTCGTGCCTAAGGCTACGTTTGTTTCGCGAAAAATATTTTCCTCATTTTCAGCGTTTGGTTCACTTATGACTGAATCGGTACTAATGCAATAAATTTAGGACTTTTTTGGTACTTTCTCTCAAACTTCCACAACAAGTTAGAGACTTCAATTACATCAAAATAGCCATTGTAAAGACTGTTTTGAGCTCTGAGCAGTCACTATGGAAAATGGTCTAGCAAGTTTCTGAGCGTTGCAAAGTCTGTTCTTAGGCAAATTCCACAGGAACTTGTTAATTGGGATAACTTGTCTATAATTTGCAGAAAAAGAAAGAAAAGAAAGACAAAAAGTCCCTGGTTGCGAATGCCATTTCCTGGAAGCCCCAGCGAAGTACTTTTTTTGGGAGCCAATGGAGGAGCTAACCTTTTCCAAAGAGGATACACTTTACATTCCAGATAAGAAAAAGAAGAACAAAGGACTAAAGTACTTTTTTTTTTTTGTCAGATGGGACTAAAGTACTTTTAAGGGGAGCCAATGGACGAGCTAACTTTTCTTAAAGAGACGAGATACTTTACTTTCCATATAAGGAAAAAAAAAAGGGCAGAGGACTAAAGAGATGGAAGCCATTTCCTCGAAGCTAGTCCATTAGTTACGGAAGATGCTCCTTCAATCATGCCTTTCAGTGATGATTTGCCAACACGAAGGTTTGTAACCAATCAATCAGAAAACTGGCCCCCAACGAGGACTGTATGAAATTATGGTCGTACGAATTTATTGTACGTTGACCGGTCAAATTCATTAAGATTCAATTAATAATAAATTTAACATTAATAAAAATTATTGTCTATCAAACGTCTAACTAATGCGACAAATGTGATTTGTTAGCGCAAATTGTCAACACTAACAGGCGCGCGATGCCCACAATTATATTATTAAAATAACTAATAATATTCATCTTTGGCCCACGAAAAAATGGAAGACATGCGTCTGGGTATAAAGAACATGCCGAGAAGATCAAATGGTGAACAAACTGCCTCAAACAAAGTACCAAATCTTAGGCAATTCATTGCTCATTGTGAACCTCCTCTCTTCCTTGATTCTAATGGCTTCTTCTTCCTCCAGGCCTAGAAAGAGTTACCACGTCTTCTTGAGTTTCAGAGGCCCAAATGTCCGTAAGTACTTCCTCGATCATCTCTACATAGCTCTAACCGGAGACGGAATAAACACTTACAAGGACGATGAAGAACTGAGGAAGGGAGAGCAGATACCACACATGCTTACGAATGCGATCGAGGACTCACGAATCGCAATCATCATTTTCTCCAAGGACTATGCCTCTTCGCCGTGGTGTTTGGAAGAGCTAACGAAAATCATGGAGTGTAGGAAGCAAAATGACCTGATTGTGTGGCCAGTGTTTCATAAAGTGGAACCCCATGAAGTGAGAACACCAAGAGAGAGTTACAGAAAAGCTATGGCTAAGCATGAGGTCAAGTTTGGGAAGGATTCAGAGAAAGTAAAGAGATGGAAGAAAGCTCTTTTTGATGCTAGTTTCTTGTCGGGGTGGCATTTTACAGATGGGTATGTGAGAACACTTCTACTACTTCAATTAGTGTAAAATCTTTTGATACTTAATATGCTCTAAGGTTTGGGAGGCTACAAACTTGGCGGTAATTTTGCCCCTAAGTCTCTCACTCACGCAAACCCACTCTCATCATACACTCACGCAGCACACGAAACAGAGCACCATGTGCGAGCCGTGTCCTCTCCGAGCCTGCGCTGAATCTCGACACGCCTCCAGCCGAGTGCTCACGTCCCCGCACTGCTCCACCTGCCTCACCTCAGCCCCTCTCCATCTGTGTCAAGCGCATTTAGGTGACTTTCTAGGCTCGCGACTACAGACCTGGGGGTCGAGCGTAGATCGGCGATCGGTAGCCTCGGGCGATGGTCGCCGGAGGCTGCCCGTGATGACTGAGACTTTCCTCTGTCTTCGGGGACAGGGGACAAAAACAGAGATAGAGGAAGGCTTGTTATATTACTAGTATCATTACCATTGAGATTAGCCGCTCTCTTTACAGGATCTAAAATGAATAATTTTACCTTTTCTTGCTGCTTTCTTTGGACATCAAGGATGTGAATTGAAGCTTGTCCCTCAGGCTTCTTCAATTTTGTCTCGTTTTTAAATTACATCAAGCCTTTCATTGACCAATAGAGCATTTTCCCCTTCTTTCGTATCCACGGTCATTTTCCTGAGCGAGAAATTTTGTCCAGAGAGTATTTACTTCATCCCATTGCACACAGAAGAAGATAAATCTGGTATTCTATCAACCTTTTTTATATGTTAGAAATTTTTATTTTATTTTTGATTAGAAGAATTAATGAAAAGCTAGTTTTTCTAAAGAAAAAACTGCCTAATGGCATTGTTGTATATGCTAGAAGCCCTAAAGAGGAAAAGAGTAGTAGATCGTGACAATTCCAATCAACATTTAGTATATCCATTACTAACTTGAATTGTTAATAAATACACAAAGGATTATCAAATAACATTTAGAATAACATAAGAATTAGTCTTAGACTCGTGTGGACTCTGGCATCTTGCTAGCTGAACATATTTGGACATTCATCTCCAAATATATTGCAAACTAGTTTCTTGCTCATCGATTCCCTTTGAACACTTATTCATTTGTCTAGATTGTTCTAAAAGCAGTTTCAACTATTTTTCCCTTGTCAGATATGAAGCGGTGCTTGTGCAACAGATTGTACAGGAGATCTCAACTCAACTAGGTCGAACGCTATTAGATTTAACCAAGTATCCGGTTGGGATAAATTCCCGAGTACAAGAGCTTAAATCAATCTTAAATCTACAGTCCGAGGATGTTCTTATGGTGGGTTTATGGGGACAAGGAGGTATAGGAAAGACAACCCTTGCTGAAGTGATTTATAACGCTATTTTTAGAGAGTTTCAATGTTCTTGTTTCTTGGAACGTATTAAAGATAATTCCCAATGATTTGGCCTCCTTGCAAGAAAAATTGCTCTCAGAGTTGTTGCTGGGTAATAAATTAATGGTTGCCAATGTTGGCAAAGGAAGTCAATTGATTCAAGAGAGACTTTGTAATAAGAAAGTTCTCATTATTCTTGATGATGTTGATGATAGACACCAGTTAGATGCTTTAGCCAGACATTGTGAGTGGTTCGGTAAAGGAAGTAGGATAATTATTACAACAAGAAATCAGCATCTGGTAACTTCTCATTGGGTAAATTCGCATCGTATGTATAAAGTTAAAGCTCTCCAAGATGATAAAGCTCTTGAACTTTTTAAAAGGCATGCTTCTCTAAGCAATCAAAAAATAGAAATTAGGCGCAATCTTATTGATAGGGTTTTACATTATTGCAAAGGCCTTCCTTTGGCACTTCGGGTGTTGGGCTGTTTCTTGTGTAACAGAGGAGAAAAAGAATGGGAAGATACCCTGAAAAAACTTGCTGACAGTCCTAACCGAGAGATCAATGATGTGCTCGGGGTAAGTTGTGATCAATTGGAAGACAATGAAAAGCAGATTTTTCTCGACATCGCCTGTTTCTTCAAAGGGCAAAGGACAGAGTACATTACAAAAGTTCTTAGTAGTTGTGGTTTTAAAACAACTATTGGTTTACAACATCTCATTGAGCTCTCCTTGATTAGTGAAGAGTATGGGACCTTACAGGATGCACGATTTAATACAATCAATGGGTATGGATATTGTTAAAGATGAATGTCGTGATGATCCTGAAAAGCGCAGTAGGTTATGGTTTCATGGTGATGTTCTTGATGTTCTTTCAAGAAATGAGGTAAGACTTGTCAATGTCTATGAATTCATATTCTATTTTTATCTTTGACTTTGTTTACTGTAGTTACAAAGTAACCTAAATTTATTTGAATACATATATAGGGGACTAATGTGATAAAAGCCATTGTTTTGATGCTACCAAAGCCAAAGGAGATGTATATTGATCCTGATGCTTTCACAAACATGAGAAAGTTGAGGTTGCTCATCTTACATAATGTAAACAATTCTTTCCAAGGTCCTATCCATCTCCCAATTGGGTTAAGGTGGTTTGAATGGCCTCATTGTGCCTCGATTCCAAAATTTAGAGATGGTCCAAAGGAGTTAGTTGGATTTGATATGCGGAATAGCAAGATCGAAGTAGGGTTGGAACAATTTAAGGTACGCATTTATTTGATCCTTTTTTCATTTCTTATAACTATAGGTATTCAATCTGATGATGTTTAATACTGTCCTTAGGAAAATAGCTGCAATGATTTTATACTTTTTACACATATTAAAGCATCAAATGTAGGCTGTCAATCTATATGCACCTCAACTGCTTTTCTAATCAAGTCCATGTTTTTTTAATTTTCCCAATCAAGTTATTTTTCTTGCATAAATTGTATAATCAAGTCTCTCCGGCATCAAATCTAGCCAAATTCAACAGACGCGGTCTTCGGAGGACGCCGGAGTGTGACGTGGATTGAATATTGCCTACGTGGAAACCCCCTGTGGATAGTGAATGGTGGGAGACGCCATAAGCTGTTTGACTAGCTTTCGCTTTAAGCTAATTCCAAGAGTGCCCTATGTATGTGCAATACTTAATCCACATCACACTACGTGGCAGTTCAATGGTCACGTCAGCTAAATTTGGCTAAATTTGATACTAGAGAGATTTGATTATAGTAAATAGGACTCAATTAGAAAAATTAAGAGTATAGGGACTTTATTAAAAAAATTTCAGGGATGAAAAGTAAAAAAAATTCATGCATATATGAAAATGGCCAAAATTGAGCTCAAACCATCATGACTTTGGGCTGAAAATTGAAACAAAAACTTCTTAGAATGTAATATAACATTTAAATGCTGAATGTGCTTAAGATATACCATGAAATGTTTTATTTGATTTGTAGGTTTTTGGTATATAGTTGGTAATAGTCTAAATGTTTTTAAAGATCCTGCACCTTGAGAGAATTGCGAAGCCACGTCTTTAAAACTCTTTGGATGGTAGGTAAATCTCCTTTACTTGTTAAGTTTCAAGTAGTGTACTAGATAAAATATTAAAATGTCATAATGAAATTTAACGATTCGAAGAGAATCAACAATTCTATCAATGTGATTGAGCTTGCTCCATCTCTTATTAGAAAATTTAAAAATGCTATATTCGTAATTAAGTACAAAAAAAAAAAACATTTAGAGAAAAAGTCATCGTTCTGTTTTAATTAGTTAAACCCATTCTAAAGAAGTACCTGCAGCATTATGTAATGCAAATTTCTAGCATAACCGTGCGTGAAAAAAAAAAGAATATTGTTTCATGCTAGTTATTTCTTAAAAGTATTGTAAATTTCAAAATAGTTTTGATCGGCAACTTATTTTGCGTGTGTCACGCCACGCCCGCTTCCCGGCGCGCCACATCCCTCGCAAAGGTCGATTTGTGCGCGACGTCCCAGGACGCGTCGCCGACCCAACACCCAATACAGAGATATACAGCACATGCGGAAGCAATTAAAACCACCCGTACATATCTGAATACATAACCAAGGGCAACCACAGAAATCAACACTTATACTAATGCTGGGAATCATTTACAATATTCATATACAGCCCAACCACCAAAAATCAAAAACGGTTCAAAGCCACTACTGACAAAAAGAGATAAGTGGCTCAGGGCTCAGGCACTACAACTAGCCGGGGCTTCTCCCAAAAATGCATCAGTACACCTGTCATCCTCAAGGCCGGGGATCTGAAAAGTCGGTTTTACAACAACCGTGAGAATAAATCTCAGCGAGTAATTCCCTAAACCTAAACTAGGCTAACATGCACCTCCTGACAAGTACTAAACAACACAAAATACACACATAATTGACTCAGGCCCTCGGGCCTAAATCTAATCTCACTAGGCCCCGCAGGTTAGGCATTAAATCGACAATAATAGTCATGCGCCAGAATCCAATCACAGCACATACACGCGTATTTCTATGTCACCACGCATGTTATGCATATGCCAATTAACGCACTCATGCTCATGCCTCATCAATGCATTACCGCATACTTGCACACTAGCACTCGACCATTTCTCAATTTCTTCTCCGACCCGCGTTAAACGCGTCAGGTCCGACCAGCGTAAAACGCATAAGGTCTATCGCCGAGATCGATCTACGGCCCGCGTAACCGCGTCGGGCTCATGACACATTACCCGCGTAAAAGCGCATCAGGTTGGTCATCTTCCGTAAACCGGGCATCGTCCCGCGTAACACGCCTCAGGACGGGTTCACTACCCCGCGTAACACGCATCAAGGTTTATTGTGATCACACATTCACAAACCTCAATTTTATCTGAACCCCGCGTAACACGCATCAGGGCATTTTAGGTGATCACAATGCACATGTCATTCGAGCATACTTGTGAATGCACATGCCGTGCCAATGTTCGTGATGCACATCCATGGCCATGAAATTCACACTTAGGCAATTCACAATATTCATAATGGGCAATTAATAGTACAATGCCATCCAATCAATTATAGTACACTATGCCCGGTTTACATTTCAACATGCCCAACCAACATATAAATCACGACCATGAACTCAATTCAAGTCACTCTTGCACGGCACATAATTCACACATATAATTCGCACAATTTAATCAACATGAATTCACGCACCCGAGGCCTACCAAGATACACTATTCTTAGTCACACTAGGCACATGGTACTATGTCACGGAATTAATCACAACCAAGTACAAATCAGCCATTTAATCTGCCAATCTAATCATCCCAGATAATTACATAATCAAACCTCAAATCGACCGCGTCTTGTCCAGTTAATCCCGATAGGGTCAACCACCGAACAGATTAATTCGGGCCTATAAATATCCTCAAAATATTCCATTAGACTCTCCAAAATATCATCCAAGTCCGCCACCACTAGACCATATACGACGCGCATTATGATCCAAAATTGAGACCGAATCTAGTCAAACTCGGGCCGTTCCGATCCACAAATTTCCCGCCAATGAACAATGTCTCTCGGGCCACTAAACTTCGATAAAATAATCACACTATACCACCAAATCAGCCACGATGTCGGCCCCTAATAATCCCCACAATTTAACCCCTAAATACCCTAATTAACCCCTAAACCGGTCTAGAAATGTAAATTATCCTAATTAGGGTTTAGGGTTAAACTCATCGGGTGTCCTACGCTCAAAAATTTGGGCCGGATGAACATGCTCACCGGAATGTGGACAGTGAACAAAGATCCCGGCATGAATAGTGACGGGAACGGGCGGGCGCGGTTCTTGCATGGAAGCGACGCTGCGGCGTAGGTCGATACGATCATGGCAATGGGGCGAGCAGACAAGCCGGGCGACGGCGGCTGGTCGGCTGGGGCAAGAACTGCGAGCGGCGGGGCGTGCTCAAGTAGGGCCCTCTCAAAATAGGGGGAGAGAGTAGGGGGACCCGGAGAGGAGAGGCCGAAGTGCGGAAGGCGGCCTAAGGGACGGGCCGGCAAGTTGGATGCTGGCGCGGCCAGCGCTGGGCGCGGTGATACTGGCGGGCGGATGTAAGCCCGTAATGTAGGGGCTTGAAGGAGAAGAAAGAGAGAGAAGGGACCAGCCGGTCGAGGGCAGCGACCGGCGGACGGGGCGGCGGCGGCTGGCGAGGCGGCGCCGGGCGGAGGCGGAGGGCGTAGCCGACCCAAGGCCGAAAGTATGATTTGCCAGGGCCGGGCTCGGGACGAGCGTAACCCGGGGGCCGGGAGGCCAAGGAGGAAGGAGGGAGAGGGCAATGGGCGGGCGGGCCGGCAATGGGCGCGATGCGCTGTGGTCCGGCAAGGCGCGAGCGAGCGAGCGGAGGGCGGGCTCAAGGTGGTCAAACTGGGCAGAGGCGGCGAAAGAAAGCAGGAGTCTGGGGAGGAGGAAGACGAAGGAGAGTGAGAAGAGAGAGAGGAGAAGAAGAAAGAGAAAAGAAAAGAAAAAGGAGGAGAGAGAGGCAGGGGGGGGGAAAGGGGATGACGGACTGAAAGGTGGGGGGGGACGCAAGGAGAGGGGAATCCGAGGGAGAGAGAGAGAGAGAGAGAGAGAGAGAGAGAGAGAGAGAGAGAGAGAGATTTTTTTTTTAAAAAAAATTTGAACTAATTCAAATATTAAACGCACACCCGAGAGTCCAAATTAAAACCGAAAGTTGTCCACTAGTCTTGAGTGAGCCTCGCAACTAAAAAGGGACAAAGGCCAAATTAACTGAACTAAATTTTTCCGAGGGGGTCTACCAGTCCAAAATCGCACCTGGTCAGAAACTCCAAATTTTTCCACTATTCCCGACAATCTCGATACCGGCTACGCTGATATTGACACCGTCCAATTTATTTCGTCCCGAAACTCCCGAAAATCGACTGCCAAGTTCGGGGTTTAAATAACGACAAAAATTCGATCGAGTGCGATTCTAGCGAAATCTCAGTTTTAAAATAATAACCGGGAGTGATCGGTTCCCGGGTGAGATTTTACCATAAAGCGCACCGACAAATTATGCGTTTTATAAACCCCAAAATGGATCAAAAATCCGAATGTTACAATTCTTCCCCCCTTACAAAAATTTAGTCCTTGAAATTTACAATCCCAACCCGACTATTCAAACAAATGGGGGTATTGGTGTCGCATCACTTCCTCGCTTTCCCATGTGGCACCTTCCGTCCCGTGATGTTCCCGAATAACTTTAACCAACGGAATCGTCTTGCTTCTCAACACTTGCTCCTTTACATCCTCGATTCACACGGCTTTTCCACATACGACACCGTCGTCCACGTCCTATTACCTCATGATTCAACACGTGGGTTGGATCCGGTTCGTACTTCCTCAACATCGACACTTGGAAGACGTTATGAACTTGCGACAAATTTGGGGGCAAGACTAGGCGATAGGCTAATGTTCCAATCCTTTCCAAAATCTCAAAGCGGGCCTATGTACCTTGAACTCAGCTTTCCTTTCTTGCCAAATCGAGACAGTCCTCTCATTGGCGAGATCTTGAGAAACACATGATCGCCAACTTGAAACTCCAACGGTCTACGCCTTCGGTCCGCGTAACTTTTCTGGCGACTCTGGGCTGTTCTCAACCTTTCCCGGATAATTTTCACTGTTTCCACCGACTGTTGAACCAACTCTGGACCCGTTATACTTCTTTCTCCTACCTCATCCCAACACAACGGTGTTCGCGAAGCCCCCATATAATGCTTCAAATGGTGCCATTCGATGCTCAATGAAAACTAGTATTGTAGGCCAAATTCCACCAAATGCAAACTGTTTTCCCACTTGCCTTGAAAATCCAAAGACATACGCTCTCAAAGATATCCTCCGTAGTCCGAATAGTCCTCTCGGATGGCCATCTGTTTGTGGATGATAGGTCAGTATCTTGGTGTAACTTAGTCCCCATGGTCGATTGCAGACTTTTCCAGAAGTTTGCAGTGAATCTGGGATCACGGTCCGAAGTAATTGATACTGGCACCCCATGAAGGCGAACGATCTGCCGTACGTATAATTCTACCAACTTTTCTAGCTCAAAGTCCTTTCGCACTGCCAGGAAGTGCGCTGACTTGGTCAGTCAGTCCACTATCACCCAGATAGAGTCGTGTCCCCTCTGGCTCCTTGGCAATCCCGTCACAAAGTCCATTGTGATGTGTTCCCATTTCCATTCTGGGATTTCCAACGGCTGTAACATCCCACCAGGCTTACAGTGATGTGCCTTCACTTGTTGACACGTCAAACACTTGGCCACATGCTTGGCCACGTCCCACTTTCATTCCGTTCCACCAATAATGCTGTAGATTTTGGGTACATCTTAGTGCTGCCGGGTGAGCCTTTGTAATTGCTCTATGAGCTTCCGACAAAATCTCTTCTTTGAGCCCCAAATCATCGGGCACGCACAATCGTCCTCGAAACCTGAGAATTCCATCCTCGGACACCTGAAAGTCCGGCTTCCCCTTAGTGTCATCCATACTCAAAATCTTACGAATCTCCGTGTCCCGTGGACTGCAACGCCTTGATCTTGGCTTGCACTACCGGGTTCGATCCTCAATGTCGCCATCGGACCGGAGGTGTCCCACCTCAAACTTAAATTCGAGTCCCGTGCTTTCTCTAACAAAGTCCACTCTTTAACCAGCAATTGCGCGATGCTCGACTTCTTGCTCAAGGCATCCGCTGCCCTTAAGCCTTTCCGGGGTGGTACAAGATGTCGCGATCATAGTCCTTCAACAATTCCATCCAACGCCTCTGCCTCATATTCGATTCCTTCTACGAAAATAAGTATTTGAGACTACGATGGTCAGTGTAGATTTGGAACCTTTCTCCACATAAGTAATGCCTCCAAATTTTGAGTGCGAAAATAATTGCTGTTAATTCCAAATCGTGGGTCGGGTAGTTCATTTCATGAGGTCTTAAGCGCGCGATGCGTAAGCAACCACTCTTCCGTGTTGCATTAGCACGCATCCCAATCCTCTAGCGAAGCATCGCTATAAATCTCATACCGCCGGTCTGAAGGAATCGTCAATCTTGGTGCCGTTGTCAACCTTTGCTTCGGTTCACGAAAACTCTCTTAGCACTTTTCGGTCCATTCAAACTTGGTTTCCTTCTTGACAACCTCGTCGGTGGTGTGGCTATAGGCGAGAATCGTTCCACAAATCTCCGATAATAGCACGCCCGGTCCTAAAAAGCTTGAACCTCGATGGCGTCGTCGTTCTCGGCCATCCATTCTTTACTTCAATCTTTGCGGGGTCCACGGAGATTCCTTCTCCGGATATTATATGCCCAAGAAATGCTACTCGGTTCAACCAAAACTACGCATTTGCTAAACTTAGCATACGATCGTGCTCCTTAATGTTTGTAGAACCTTTTCCAAATGCACTTACGTGTTCCTCGGAACTTTTCGAATACACTAGAATATCGTCAATGAAAACTATGACAAACTGGTCTAAGAATTCCTTGAATACCGGTTCATTAAGTCCATAAAAGCGGCGAGGGGCATTAGTCGGTCCGAATGGCATCACAAAGAAACTCATAGTGCCCATATCTAGTCCTGAATCTTTGTCTTTGGAATATCCTCCTTTTGGATTCTTAGCGGTGATACCACATCCTCAAGTCAATCTTAAAAAATACCGAGGGCTCCTTGCAAATGGTCGAGCAGTCGTCAATCCTTGGAAGGGATACTTATTCTTGACCGTCACTTGATTTAGGCGGCGGTGGTCAATACACAACCTTAGCGATTCATCCTTCTTTCGGCCGAATAATCTGGCGCTCCCCGTGGAGAGCCTTTTCGGTCGGATAAAACCTTTGTCCGATGGTTCACGCATCCGGACCTTGATTCCTTCAATTCGACAAGGACATCACATGGGGCGGCCCCGGTGGCTCGGTCCGGGCCAACTCGATGTGAATTCCACTTCCCTTTAAAGCGGCAATCCCGGCAATTCTTGAAGAAAGACATCGGAAAAATTGCACACCGGGTATATCCTCAAGCCGCACTTCACTGGCAGCGGATCCACCACGCAGCTAAATAACCTTGACGACCCTCGTCCAACAATTTAGTTGCTTCCACCGATTTAAACCCAAGGGATCGAGGTTCCTCCTCGACTCCCTACAAATTCAAATCTAGGATGTCCACCCGGGCTAAAAATGGATCACCACAATACTACGATCCATTCTGGCATTACATTTTAACTAACCAGTCCATGCCCACAATCAAATCAAAATCATACATCGGCAACACAACTAGGTCTATCCTGCTTTCTACGCCACCAATCACTATCTCACAATTCGGGCATCCTAGCGATATGCATATCTTATCCTTCAATGGCGTAGTCACACACAATTGCACTTCTAACATAACAGGCTGTATTCCAGTCAATTTAACAAACTGAGCAGATATAAACGAATCGATGCTCCCGGTCAAATAATGCATATGCTATATGGTGGCACAGAAACCATACCGTGACCACCCCCCGGCGCATTTTCCACCTCCCTTCGCCCATCCATACACATCGCCCTGCGCCCGCGCGGCCTGCTCATAATAGCCGTGAGCACTCCTGATCCGGTTCCCAATTCGAGGTCATTGTTGCATTGGAGTTCCCGGGCGTTGTTGGGGCAATTCGATCCGATGATCCATACTCCCACACTTGAAGCAAGCCCCGAATCTGTTCATTGAAAGTTCGGCTTCCCGATGTTCTTCTTGATCGATTGGGACAAATCGTCACATTTCCCGCCATCGATTTCTTCACGCAGTAGCGGTTGTCCTGGCAAGGCGAAACCGCGATCGGAGGCGGCTGCCCTATCCACTTGTTCCCGCTCAATAACTTTGAGCTCTCTCATACGGATCTTCATAAGTTTCAGATTCACGGTATGTCGTATTGTCCGTGGATGTCCGCCTTTATCCATCCCGGAATCTTCGCGCCTTATCCTCCGGGTGTTCCACTATCCTCTGCGCGAACCTTGACAACCTAGCGAACTCCGCCTCGTACTGATCCACGGTCATTGATCCTTGGCGGAGTCTCATAAATTCTACCCGACTTCCTTTCTGCGGGCGCTTTCGGAAAAAAGAACTTTCCTAGGAATCTCTCGAAATCGACCCAAGTTTGGGCCCTTGAAAATACCGTCCTTTGGTGGCTCTCCACCAATCATTGGCGTTGTCTTGCGGTGGTATACATGATGTTACTTTTTATTTTCGATTACCCCTAGTACTTCAAAGGCCTTCTCTAGTTCCTCAATCCAACGGGTGCAGCCTCAGGATCACCTTGGCCGTTGAACTTCGGTGGTTTTAACTTCAGAAACTGCTCTACCAGCTTTGACATTGGCCTAACCACATTCACGGTCCTGGGATGGGATTCTCCACATTTCCCTGATTCCCACCATTTCCATTATTCCCGTTATTTCCGTTGTTCCCATTTGCCCCATTGGCGTGACAATGGCGGCCTCAACAGCCGGCAACAATAGTGGCATCTCTCTCCTGAGCCAATCTACCTCCCAGAATCCCAGCTTCCTCAAGGGCCCTAAGGATTCCATCCACTCTCGGATCCTCGGCCACTCTCACTTGTGGTTCAACACGATCCGGCTCAAGACCTCGACCTCGACCTCTACCTCTTCTACGGCCTCGACCTCTACCTCGTCCTTGGTTACTCGTCTCTCCAACTTGCATGTCCATTCTCCTGCTATAATTCCCACATCGGGATTAGAGACCTAACCCAAGCTAAACCGGTCTAAGGTCCTAGGTAGGGTACTTAATGCTACAGCAAGCAATCACTCAGCATGCGATCAAGCATAAATAGTACAGGACTTCAGCCACAAAACACGTGTACTAACCTCGAGTCCCGACGCCTTTTGCACTTCACGGGTCAATAACGCAACCAATCAATCAAGATACGCACAAACGGGAGGTACACTTAGCACACGAGGTCCACCTATTGGCTACCCAAGGTCATCGCTCCTTATCACCTGTGCTTCACCTAATTGGACCAAGCTAACCTTGCTCGATACCGTCGAACGGGATGTCACGCCCGCGCTTCCCCGCGCGCCACATCCCTCGCAGAAGGTCGATTCTTGTGAGACGCCCCAGGGCGCATCGCCGACCCAACACCCAATCAGAGATATACAAAGACATGCGGAAGCAATTAAAACCACCCGTACATCACTGAATACATAACCAAGGGCAACCACGTAAATCAACACTTATACTAATGCTGGGAATCATTTACAATATTCATATACAGCCTAACCACCAAAAATCAAAAAAGCGATTCAAAGCCACTCTTGACAAAAAGAGATAAGTGGCTCGGGCTCGAAACACTACAACTAGCCGGGCTTCTCCCAAAAAAATGCATCAAGACACCGTCATCCTCAAGGCCGGGATCCGAAAAGTCGGTTTACAACAACCGTGAGAATAAATCTCAGTGAGTAATTCCCTAAACCTAAACTAGGCTAACATGCACCTCTTGACAAGTACTAAACAACACAAAATACACACATAACTGACTCAGGCCCTCGGGCCTAAATCTAATCTCACTAGACCCTGCAGGTTAGGCATTAAATCGACAATAATAGTCATGCGCCAGAATCCAATCACAACACATACACGCGTATTTCTATGTCACCACGCATGTTATGCATATGCCAGTGCTCACACTCATGCTCATATCTCATCAATGCATTACCGCATACTTGCACACTAGCACTCAGCCATTTCTCAATTTCTTCTCCGACCAGCGTTAACGCATCAGGTCCGACCAAGTAAAATGCATCGGTCTATCACTTGAGATCGATCTAAAGCCCGCGTAACACGCATCGGGCTCATGACACATTACCCGCATAAAACGCATCAGGTTGGTCATCTTCCGGTAAACGGGCATCGTCCCCGCGTAACACGCCTCGGGGCGGGTTCACTACCCCTGTAACACGCATCGGGGTTTATTGTGATCACACATTCACAAACCTCAATTTTATCTGAACCCCGCGTAACACGCATCAGGGCATTTTAGGTGATCACAATGCACATGTCATTCGAGCATACTTGTGAATGCACATGCCATGCCAATGTTCGTGATGCACATCCATGGCCATGAAATTCACACTTAGGCAATTCACAATATTCACAATGGGCAATTAATAGTACAATGCCATCCAATCAATTATAGTACACTATGCCCAGTTTACATTTCAACATGCCCAACCAACATATAAATCGACCATGAACTCAATTCAAGTCACTCTTGCACGGCACATAATTCACACATATAATTCGCATAATTTAATCAACATGAATTCACGTGCCCGAGGCCTACCAAGATACACTATTCTTAGTCACACTAGGCACATGGTACTATGTCACGGAATTAATCACAGCCAAGTACAAATCAGCCATTTAATCTGCCAATCTAATCATCCCGATAATTACATAATCAAACCTCAAATCGACCCGCGTCTTGTCCAGATTAATCCCGATAGGGTCAACCACCGAACAGATTAATTCGGGCCTATAAATATCCTCAAAATATTCCATTAGACTCTCCAAAATATCATCCAAGTCCGCCACCACTAGACCATATACGACGCGCATTATGATCCAAAATTGAGACCGAATCTAGTCAAACTCGGGACGTTCCGATCCACAAATTTCCGCCAATGAACAATGTCTCTTGGGCCACTAAACTTCGATAAAATAATCACACTATACCACCAAATCAGCCACGATGTCGGCCCCTAATAATCCCCACAATTTAACCCCTAAATACCCTAATTAACCCCTAAACCGGTCTAGAAATGTAAATTATCCTAATTAGGGTTTAGGGTTAAACTCACCGAAGACGGGGGGAGGCAAGAAAGAAAGTAGAGAGAGGGAGGAGAAGAAGAAAGAGAAAAGAAAAGAAAAAGGAGGAGAGAGAGAGAGAGGGCAGGTGGGGGGAAAAGGGGACAGACGTGACCGGGCAGGGGGGGACGCGCGGGAGAGGGGAATCCGAGGGAGAGAGAGAGAGAGAGAGAGAGAGAGAGAGTGAGAGAGTTTTTTTTAAAAAAAATTTGAACTAATTCAAATATTAAACGCACACCGAGAGTCCAAATTCAAAACCGAAAGTTGTCCACTAGTCCCGAGTGAGCCTCGCAACTAAAAAGGGACAAAGGCCAAATTAACTGAACTAAATTTTTCCGAGGGGGTCTACCAGTCCAAAATCGCACCTGGTCAGAAACTCCAAATTTTTCCACTATTCCCGACAATCTCGATACCGGCCACGCTTGATATTGACATCGTCCAATTTATTTCGTCCCCGAAACTCCCCGAAAATCGATCGCTAAGTTCGGGATCTAAATAACGACAAAAATTCGATTGAGTGCGATTCTAGCGAAATCTCTGGTTTAAAATAATAACCGGGAGTGATCAGTTCCCGTTGAGATTTTACCATAAAGCGCACCGACAAATTATCGTTTATAAACCCCAAAATGAATAAAAAATCCAGAATGTTACAAACAAGTGTCACATGTTAGTAAGTTAACTAAAACTACCAATACTTATTTAGCCTGGAAACATGTTAGTAAGCTACCAAAAATTTTATGGAAGTACCAACAATTACTTCATCATTTTAAAATTACAAACTATTTTTTGTAAATAACCGATATTACTTGGGCAACTTTCCAACGTATTAAATTACTAACTTTTATGAAGAATTACCGACTCCTATTTGAGTCTAGTTAGTAAACTATTACAGGAAGTTATCAATTGTTCCAAGAACTTATCAATATTTTTTTTACTAGAGTTACCGTTATATTAAAGTTAGTAACTATTATAGCAAGTTACCAATATTAATTTGAGTGATTTTGCAACTCCCCACACGTTAGGTTACCATCTAGTTTTAATTTTTCTAACTCTTATTTGATTCGGCTATAGTCGTTTATTTAATTGTTTCGAAATCACTTCCCCATTTAATAATTCCCCAACATTTAATTTGCAGATGTTATCGCACGTTAAAGTTACCAACTCTTACAAAAATTACCGATATTTATTTGAGTCTATTTAGTAGTGTTTATTTGATTATAAATTAAAGAAGTTAGAACGTTCCCCAAGAAAATGTGGTACATTATGTGAATAGCTGATACTTTTGAAACAATCAAATAAAAATTGGTAAGTGACTCAAATAAGAGTGTTTAACTTAATCGCTAGAAATAAGTGATGGTAAATTATTGTAATGATGTCAGTAATATACAACAGAATTGGTAATCTCATAATAGACTAGTAATGTTAAAATGCTAGCAAGCTTTCCAAATTACCTTGGTAAACTATTGAAACAGTGGGTACTTCTTAAACAATAAAATAAGTGTTGGTAATTAACTCAAATAAGAGTTGATAATTTCAGATTTGAGTTATCAACCTTTTCCACTTGGTAAGTTACCACAAATGTCGGTTTATTATTGGAATGGTTGGTAATTTTGAAACAATCAAATAAATATTGATAAACTCAACTCAAACATCCACTGGAAAATTTCATGTAAGAGTTCTTAAATTAGCTGGTAATTTTGGAAACATATAATTGTTGGTAAATTATTGTAAATTATTGTATGCACAGTATTGAAAAAACGGTTGGTAATTCCAAAAATCAAATAAACATTGGTAAAAGGACTCAAACAAGAGTTGGTAGTTTTATTAAAGATAGTAAATTTAACACTTCGGTAAGCTCTGCAAACAAATGTTGCTAAATCATTATACCCTTTGGTAATTTCGAAATAATAAAATAAATGTCGGTAACTCACTCAAATAAGATTTAGGGCTCGTTTGATAAAACGGGGAATCGACTAGTGAGAACAAATTGAAGCATTAATTATCAATGAGAAATCAAATGCAGAACATCAGACACGTGCACAAGTACTTGCATGGTGTCCCGTGTCCGGCCAATTGTGCACACATCCTCAAAGAGAAATTGAGTTTTCAAAAGATTAAGTTCCTAAGGTCTCATCGAATTTCGAAAAACGCAAAATGAATTTGCTATGGGCACGCTTTTGCGTGTTGTTGCTATTACTAGTACTATGATATCTTTACCTTTAGGTTTGCTCGGGACACATTCGCAGGTATTACCCCACCCCTAACCTCCAGATCACAAAGCATGCTTATTCAAATTTTGAGGTTAAGCACATCGTGTTAATAATTTAGTGTTTATGTTCCATCCAACACATGAGTATTCTCTTGGGGCTACTCCAGAAATTATCCGATCTGTGCAGGACTATCAATAACAACACTTTGGAAAAATTAATCGATTACTAAAAGAGTCTCAGACCTCCCAATTATATATACGAGAAATCTCCCAAATTTGTCACTAACTTTTGACAAATAGGCCAGCCCATCATTTTTTAGTTAAATAAGCCTACCTCAGACAATTACTTGCATGGTGTATCTATAGAGAAATGCCTAAGTAAGTTTAACACACTGGTAACTTTTTACACGTTGGTTGCTCCGCAAAGTAAGTTATATACGTATGTTTGTGTGTGTAATTATATTCACATTCATATCATCTATAATACTATATAAAGTGAAAAGGATCTTTGATGGGATCTCATTTTTTTCTTCCCCGAAATGTTGTCAATTACTTATTTTGCAAATGTGTATCCATAGAATATGTGTAAGTTAGTAAGTTTATTTGATCTCTTACATGTTTCAAAATCAAAATTTGAATGTTTTTTTATCCGAAAACAAATTTTTTATCGAAATCTCGAAATATCTTTTTCTTTTCACGTACATTGATATGTTTCTATGTATTGTGTATTTTATCAACAATTTCTTCCTACAAAATATTTCTAAATTGGTGGTTTTGCTCAATTTTTCGAGGATCAATTTTGTTCATACACTTAACCCGTGTGCATGTAGTACTATATTTATAAAAAGTCTCTTATATTTTTCTCTTCCCATGCTTCATATGAGACATTGTCTTTCAGTTTTCCTGTCCTGCTCTTGGGTCCCGCGAACTTCGGATTGTGTTGAAGGAACAAATAATAAAAAAAAGGGGTTTTTTTTTTTTATCTTAGTGAGATGGAGAACACTACAATGAATAGGAAGGAGGAGACAAAATAATCTAGCTATCCCTTAGCCGGATCACCACTTTCGCAAGCCACTCCAAGGACACAACACTCTCTTGATCACTCGTGAACTCTAGGAATCCACTAAAGGGGCAGAGAGACAGACAAGGGAAAATAATAAGGGACAACATCCGAGAATAAAACTTCATTTAATAAATCAACCGTGTTTACAACGCGGGACCCAGAGGGTGTTTATAGCTAGGGGCCTAGCTATAAAATCAACCAACCACCACTTCCTAATAAGCGATGGCTAGCAGAGTTTCCCGGCCAATCCACCGCCTCTGTGGGATCTACAGGCGGGTGGTCGCGAATCTCTGCATAAGGTTCCAGATGTTAGCGTAAATTCATGTGATGAATTAGTTGGCAAAGGATTGACCGTGGCTATTGTGCTCACATTGAGGTTTCTCTCTCTCTCTGAATTACTAGTATTGTTTCTGCACGTATATGTACCGGAAGTGGCCACGCCACTAGTGCGTGGTGAAATTACGAGCATTGGCGAATTTACAGGAATTACTTACTTTACTCATATTTATGAAGTGAGAGGGAGTGCTCTATATACACCACATGATCAAGCGAATTCTGATCATATGTGGCTTGAATTATGATCGAGTGGTTTTTATTAAAAAAATAAGAGCCAGATTTTGAAATGAATATACATATCACTTTTTTCATTGATCGTCCGGAATGTCTATGCAAGTTGGTTTTATTGTTCTTGCAGGACTTTGAAAAATTGAAGTTCATTAACTTGAGTGGATGCCAGTGGCTGGTTTGTATGCCAGACCTCTCTTGTACTCCAAATCTTGAGGAATTGAAACTCTGTGCATGCATAAACTTGGAGAGTGCCCACGATTCAGTTGCATATCTCCGTAAGTTGAGGTTGTTGGATTTAGGTAAATGCTCTAAATTGCAAAGATTCCCTGATATTCCAAATAAGCACAAAAGCTTGCGAAAAGTTTATCTAAACGGGACTTCAATTGAAGAACTTCCAACATCCATAGAAAATCTTGTCTCTCTCGAGCAGATGTATTTATTTGATTGCGAGAAACTGGCAATCCTTCCATCTAGCATTTACAGGTTGCCAAATCTTACACTTTTGCAACTTGAACGCTGCTCAAAACTAATCAAGTTTCCAAAGGAGGAGGAGGATTTGAGTAAATCCCATACAAAGACGGGATTTCCTATGTTACGGTCGTTGAGACTTGGAGGGTGCCATCTATCAGAAGTAGAGTTCCTGGAAAATCCTTCATGTTTTCCCAGCCTAAAAATTTTAGAATTATGGGGAAACAATTTTACTAACCTTCCTACATGCGAGAAACTATATAAGTTGGAAAGTTTGGAAGTTTCGTATTGCCATCAACTACAAGAGATCCCCAAGATTCCTGGGAAATTGAGAAGACTAGAGGCAAATAGCTGCGAATCTCTGAGTAGAATTCCATCCAATATATGCGACGCTGAGATCGTTGAGTTATATTCACGTCAGGAACCGGTTCGTAATGGGTTCTCCGTGAATGATTTGTTCAAGCTTGAGGTTAGACTCTCTCTCTCTCTGATTAATATGGAGTCGTGTGCATGTTGGCTGCATTAAGTGTTCGTGTAATGCAAAAGGCTAAAAATCCTGGAATGGTGGGCTAATTAAAAAAAGCAAACAGATGGAAAGTGATTCTACATGTACATGTGGTGGTGGTTGCTGCAAGGAAACGCAAAGGATATTCTCTTTATTTATAGAACTCTAGCTCGCCGTTGAATTACAAGGATCACCCAATGAAAAACTTCAATAATACATGTTCATCCAGTTCCAAAGTCTTCAACAATACATGTCCTGTTTCCACCAATTAAGTACAACAAAATATTTGTATTGCCATTGCTAACTATATCTAAAACTCTAGGACTACCACTTAACTCATTGAAACTCCTCTTTTTAGGTGCCAATTTTGAAAAACTATCTAACAGTCTATATCTATGACAGAAATTTCATCGCCAAAAAAATTGCCGAGTCATTCTACCTGGAGGAGAGATGCCAAAGTGGTTGCTTCCCAATAAAGAGGGTTGTATATCTTTCGTGGCTTCAAAGGACTTGTATAAAAAGATCCTAGGAGTAGCTTTCTGTGTCGTATTTCGAGTAGAAGGAAGTTCGCTTTTCCCATTTGAGCTTATAGGATCCGTTAATTGCAAATGCAAGAGACACACCTGGCATGTCCAGCCATTTGATTTGGATCATGTGTGGCTTGAGTATATGGAATCAAAGGAGGTGTGGACAGTAGACGATTTTGGTCCAAATGACTTGAGCCATTTCCGCGTTAGCATTAGAGTATACGGCAATCCTAGGGGTCCACCTAACAGAGTATTTGTGAAAAAGTGTGGATTCCGACTAATATGCAAGCCACTAAGCAACGATTTGGAGGTTTTGTTTCAAGACGATCAGTTGCTAGATCCAGCTTTACTCTATGAGGTTCCGCATGAAGATAATCCAACGAGCACAGAGGAAGAAAGTTTAAGTGAAACAGAAGATTTACAAGATAGCGAAACATCGGAAGAGGAAGAAGGATTGAACATGGTTGACTTTTCAATTGAGGTATCTCTCTCTCTCTCTATCTATCTCTCTTCATGTATATCCGCGTGTGTTGATGCGGAGTGTACGTTGGGCGCACGTAATGCAAAAGCCCAAAAATCTAGACAAACAAACAAATTTAATATAAAATGATTTTGCACATGTATATAAAGCTTAACAAAATCTTAAACTGATGCGATGACAGACCTGATGTTCGTAATTCCTGTATTGAAAAATAATGTTGAAATCCTAGAAAATCTAATGAACAATGGACACGTGGTACTTGATGTTACAGTTGATCATAACAACCAACACCAATAATAGTACTAGATCAACTCTACAGACCAAGATGAAATTACACAACGATAATAATTCAATAATTCGACATGAGACCCTTTTTACTCTTAGGTGTTTGTTGCTATTGTGATGGGGGACCGTCACACTACATGCCTTGTTAGCCACATGCGGATTACTTGGACGGTTTGATTTAGTTTCATTGATAGAGAGTATCAGATTTGAGATTCTCCTTTTATATAAAGTTAGAGCAGACATAAAAGGTGAAAGTGGTTGGATGAGGCTGGTCTGTGGAGACGGCATGAATTGGATTTTCCTTTTCAATTTTCCATTAGTTTGAGTGTGAGTAGAAGTTTTTATTTTATTTATTTTAATAATGTTAAGTTCGTTGCAAGTAAGTTGGAGTTCAATTAGGACAGTTTGTATTGAAGAATAGGTGATTTCTAAAGTGAACACATAACAATGAACATTAGACAGTGGGTTCTGACGAGGACGATTAATTTCTTGGATATGCTGTTATCTTTTCCATCAATTTTTCACTTCCTATATAGTACACTTGTATTGTATGAGCTACGTTTAGGGGAATTCAATCTAATATTAGGGGTGGCTAGCACTTGCAAGGGAATGATTTCCAATCGTAAGCAAGGATCAATATGTCTAATTATTATTTTTACCAAAAAAAAAAAAAAATATGTCTAATTATTATAAAACTCTAGCTTTAGTGGAATTACTAGGAATATGCTCAAATCAAACTTTTCTTCTTGAACTAATTACAAACTTGGATACTTCTAACAATTTACTCATATAACAGAAGCATCCCTATTACAGCTTTTGGCAAGATTACCGAAATGTTCGCCCAGGAGGAGAGATGCCAAAGGAGTTCGTCACCGTCGAAGACGGCACAATATCTTTCATGGCTTCACAGGACTTGTTTAACGAGTTCCGAGGATTCTATCTTTGTGTTGTCTTCGGTGTAGAAGATGGAAAAAAGGAAGTATCTTTCGACATCATACCACATGTTAATGGCCAAAGGCGGAATGAGTTATCAGGAACTCTCGGTTCCTTTGATACGGATCACATGTGGTTCCAACTTTTCAGGCCATGGGCGCTGTGGGGAATGTTGGGGGGATCAGTTGACTTTGGTCAATTTGACGAGAGTTATTTACAATTTAGCCTTAAGATTAGAGTAGTAGGTGGAACCATGAAAAAGTCAGGATACTTGATACAATCCGAGCAATTAGGGGATGCTTTGAAGGTTGAGCTTGAAAAGAATCGATTAATGGATCCAGCTTCACTCTGTGAGGATTATGAGGATCCATTCGCCCGTATCAGGAAGAGAGGATATCCTTACAAGAATGCTTACGCACGCAGGTCGGAATGGATAGCCCGTTTCAAAGACGCTTCAATGTAATAGAAGAGGGCATCATGTCTGGCTCATGTGTCTTCAGCATGGGGCGCTGCGGGAGGTAATATATGGGTTGCGAAAGTGTGTCTTCTTTTCTTTTTTTTTTTTTAATTTCTATTTTTTTTCTCTTTTGTGGCCACATCGGCGGGGGGTAAAATCCCTCTCTTAGTTTTTTCTTTTCTCCTTTTGTTTAAATTACTCTGCTAAAGATTATTCGCAGGTCACTAATTAACTTCTCATCTTCTAAATATGAATTCGAAATAATTCTCTAGTATTTATTATCTGACCTTCTAAAAGGGGTTTTAAAATCTTTACGTAATGGCAAATATTATTTCACGGTGTTGCGTGTACGCAAGAAATTGATATTTGAAAGTTTAACAGGATAATGATATTATTTGTACGTTGCAAACATGACAGTACCATTTTACTATACTTCTTGTCTTGTTTCATTGTTCTTTAGCTTTGGATTTAGCATTTAATACTAAATGCTACGAATTTTAAGAAATTTATATGATGTTCTAGTAATTGAAAATAATTTAAAATGCTTTTACATGCTTGCTTTGTTTGGGATATATGTGATCTCAAACAAACGAAAGAATTTTATAATCAAATCTACTGTAAAAGTTATACGTGATGTCATGTGATTGATTTGAATTATATTGTCACATAATAGTCTGGATTACCTTCTTTTGCAATATTTAAATTATTAAATAATGGAAAGAAATAGCCGGTAAAATACACAATATGAAGAATGTGATTGAGGATGTAACGACGCGCACGATTCATTACTACTTCCGATAACAAAATTAAACATACTTGTAAAAAGCATACAAGAAAATATAACTGCGACAAATTATGGCTTATTTAGCTAGCCAAAGAAATGTATGAAGCTCATAGAGAGAGAGAGAGAGAGAGAGAGAGAGAGAGAGAGAGAGAGAGAGAGAGAGAGAGAGAGAGAGAGAGAGAGAGAGAGAGAGAGAGAGAGAGAGAACTAACTCTCAAGTGATATAATATACAGAACTTCATGTACTCGCTCATCTGTCAATTAATTTCGCAAAACTGCCAACCTTATAATTGGCTTATATATAGTTTATTTAGCCGAAATGACGGTCGCTTGGAGAATATCATTGGTATACTCTCATTATAAATTTATGGAATTAGCTAATTTGAGTTGTTACTCACTGTTGACACCTGAATTTTGCCGACAAATCAAACACGCATTTTTGTAATATGTGCAAAAATAAATAAATAAATAAACGGGCAATAAAAAATGATGGATGAATAAAAATAACCACCGTAGAAGAGGCCGCTTCCTTTCGGTTCCATCGCCATCGCCATCGATCGATCGTCTACCATCTCCGATCAGTAACAGCTGCCATTAAATCTCCCTCGCCGGTCACCGGAATCTCGGCCGTGACGGAACAGAGCATGGACGCTCATCACCCACAATCGAACTTCTCTCGTGCTCTCCTTCTCTCTCGTCTAGCGCTTCGGAGATTCCTTCTGAGCTAACGATTTCACACTCTGGCAGAAAAATTTCACGACGGTCACCACGATACACTCGCTGAAGCTTTGGTGCGTGCGCGAGGGCAGAGGAACCGAGCGAAGCAAGAGCAAACACGCACAGACCGAGAAAACTGTCTTTCTCTCCCTCATCTTCAGCGCTCTGGACCAAATCCAGTGTCTGCGCCCGCGGTCGAAGCCAGTGGCAGCTGAATTGCTTCATCGCCCAGCTTCGTCTTCGTGAGATTCTCCAAGTGTTTCAGTGGCTTTCATAAATTAGCAGGTAACCATTCGGATCTCCCCAAGGTAGGATGCGGTCGATTCATGGAGACTCGATCATAAGATTGTTCTGTATTGCCTTTTGCCGAGAGCTTCAAGTTGTTATCTCAACTGTTGTCTGTTATTTGGTCTCGGATTCGTCGATTCCTCTCTAGCAATTTTTTAGCGGGATTTCTCATGTTTATATTCCTCGCCGATTGATAGGAATTCCTATTTGTAGAACATCTCACCCTTCATCATCACCACCTGTTCGACGTTTTGCCTCAGAGATGATAATGATGAATTTTTTTTTGCATCGTTGATCAATCTGAGATCGCATAGAGTGGATTTGGATGTTGTTGTTCGACATGCTGATCATGTATATTGCGAATTGATGTTTCATCCTTTGATGGCAAGAGAGTTCTCTTTCCCCTGGTGCTTCGGTTTTACTTTTTACTTTGGTTGGGAGACCGAAGTGTCATCTAATAGTAACGATAAGTCACAATACATCGGTGGTGAAAAAATCACAGCCAAGCTATATCAAGTTCAATCTCGTTTTTATGATCATGAAAGACCCTTCCACCAAAGTTTGAGAAAGAGAGTCTTCGACCTACTTCGAATTCAAAAGAAGCGGGAACGGTTACAAAACTTCACCAAGCTTGAACGTGACAAAGTTGCTGACGAGAAATGCTAAGGGATTGGAAGTTTAGTTAAATTGAGAAATCATAGATGCGTGAAAGCAGTCAAGTTAAGAAATCATGGATATATGAAAGCAGTCAAGTTAAGAAATGGAAATTGGCCTAGTAACAATCGAAAGCAATTTAAGACTTACAATAGAAGAAATGCAGTTAATTCATTCGGCTCTTTCCTTTGAGTCTAGTGTTCTTTGCTTTGATTTCCTTTATTCCTTGCATTGCACTTTCAATTAATTCACAGCACTTCCATTTTAATTTCTGAGCAATTTACTGTATTTGTCATTTAGATCGATTTCCATCTAATTGTTTAATGCATTGCTTTCGGGAGTTGGCACGCATACACGGACAGAAAAAATTGATCGCTTTAGAGCCAAGCTAGAAAAAGAAACTAAGCTTGTTATTTGTTTACCCAACCGCTTGACAACCAGATCAACTTACATCGAGCGAATTTGCTAAGACAATATCATATAGCTAAACATGCCAATGTACACAAGCGGTCACACTATGATAGGATTCTAAAGTTAGCCACCATCGGTTCAAGAGGTGGCTCCCACCATGTAGCACTTTGTCCTAACGAGGTTCAAGAGGCAGCTTCCACGAAGTAACACTTTGTCCCACGTGGAACTTTGGCTCGCATTGTACACAAATGTCGGTCCATATTTGATGCACATGCAAGATGTCAGCCGTTCACGTATCTCATGCTCAATATCTCACACAATGAATAATGATTCCTCAAGCAGATTTGTGATATGTAGCTATGTACTTGCTTTCCGACCCCATATGAGGGTGTTTGGTTCAGCTTTGGGAAGAGGCTTTGAGCCTTAAAAGCCCCTTCCCAAAATGCTGAGGTGTTTGGTTCAGCATTTAGCCTAGCATTGGCCAAATGCTAGCATTCCACGAATGCTACTATTCACATAATTTTTTTTTTTTTGGGTTGAAGCTGTTCTTCACCAGGCAACCGACGAGGGCAGCCGGCTAGGGTGGCTGGCAAGGGAGAAGGGCCAACGAGGTCGCCTGGGGTCGCGCAACCTCAGGCGGCGTCGCCTAGGTCTCGCGACCTCAGGCGATGACAGCCTGGGTCGCGTGACCCTTGGCGACGGCCACCTAAGGTCGCGTGACCCAGGCGGCCGTCGCCTAGGGTCGCCTAGCCTCGGGCGACCCCCGCCGAGGGTCGCCTAGCCTTAGGTGACCGCTGGCGGCAGCAGATCTGGCTCGCCGAGGGTCGCCTGACCTCGGCGACGGCCGCCGACACCCGATCCATCTCATCGGCGGCCGGCTCCGGCGATGGTAGGTTTTGTTTTTTTTTTTAATAAATAAAATAATTCTCAAAGTCTATTTGCAAAAAAAAATTCACCAAACACTATATTTTGGCCAAAGTAGTTTTACAAAATATTTTTACCAAACACCATTTGCATTTCCCCAATGGGCTTTTACCTAAAGGTATTTGCATTCCCCCAAGTATCATTTTCAAAGTTGAACCAAACAAGCTCATGGTATTCAATAAGAGTAATGATTCCTGAACCAAAGGAATCTGCCGAATCTACATACCAAATTGAGCTGGCTCTATAAGAACTTGTTACATGTGCGCTCGCTAAGTTCGAATGCGAAATCCGTACTTGATGCAAGCATCGCCATGAAACCTCTTTGTCTCCATCGTCTGTATTTCCTTTATTTTTTTTCCGGTGACTTCCAAGATGCTCGATTGATCTCTCGTGAGTCGCGACTCTCCTTTACAGCCGTGATACTCTATCCTCTCATCTTCTTCAAAGCGTTTTTTTGCACGTTGTGAGTTCTGCTTCGCGCTCGAGCAAAGGCCGGGGCACAATTACGAGGGGATAATAAAGTGCCGTGATGGAAATGATGATTGATGAGGCGGAGAGCGAGGGTGATAGAGTCTCTTTGGACTGCTTTGTTCAGTCCAAAATTCCACGAGGTAAGAATGAACAAAATCATCCATGAATTGAATGATGGCAAGGGCGTAGATTGCGAGTTTAGAGCTTCCAAAGCCATTGACATCTGCGTGAACAAGATTTATCTCCTACCGCCAGTGCTCGTCTCTTCTCTATTTCTTCCGAAGAACCCCACTGCTCGACGTCCACCATGTGTTTGTGATTTGCCTAACTGAATCCAGCTTTAAACCGCCCCCCTCCTCCCCAAAATAAACCAAACCCGTTGTTTAGTTTACGAATTTAAATGTTTTGACTACTAGTTTTGTGAAGTTTGTTCTATTTGTTTTGTTTAGTGTTTTTACGTAGAAGCCTGTTTCAAAGCAAAGTGACATTCAATCCATTATATCAATGCTCGGGTCAATTTAGATGGACCGGCATATTCTATATGCACAAAATTTCGTGTAGAAGTTTTTTGGAGGATTTCTGCTATCCCTCGGTGTAATGCTGGATTAAAACCGGCGTAATGTGATCGTGTCTTGTAGACTTGTCCCGGATGAGAATTGCTCTCATTGTGCTTGGGAGGCAGAGTCTATTTTAGTCTCATCCTGTTGGTACATATCCATTAGCATCTATTTGTTTTTCTTCCCAAACCTGTTAAGTTGTTCGCTTATATATTGATATGATAAGGACTTATGTTCTTCACAGGTTTAAAAGTACCGGCTATGGATGGAAAGTTGAAGTTGACTCTTGAAAATACTGCTTAGTGGAAGACTCTAATTAAGCCTGACAAATCGCAAAAGAGACAGCAGAGCATGGGGGGCAAGTTTCTGTTTGTATTTGGAAATTTTGTGAAGTTCTTGTCAGGTACCATTTGAGAAGGTAATCTTGTTGCAGTTTTCATTTTGTTTACTCTCTTTGCACATCATTGCCAGAAAGGATGATATCAAGATGACTTTGTTTTCTTATGAATTAGAAAGTAGAAATGAGAAACTAAGTTTGAGTTGGATGGCCTCGACTCAATGCTAGCTGACCCCAAGTTTATAACGCATCGGTTGTGGTGGCATAAACCCGAACCGAATTGACTCTAATTGAACCGCTTATTTCGGGTTTTTTAGGCTGGGTAGTTAGGATATTATGTGAAAAATTGAGTGTCATAAAATACCCTATACTCTTCTAGATTGCTCCCAAATCCATCGTCAGGTTTCTTGCTTCCAAATCCATCTTCTCCATGGAGACTCTCCAGCTCCCAAATCCATTATCTCCATTGGAGACTCTCCAAAATCGTAAAGCTCTATCGCTTTCAAATCCATCTTTTCCAAGATTGCAAAGCTCTCTAGCTCCCATTCCTTCTCATAGTCTTTGCACTCTCTTTGCGTCTACTCCTATTTCCTCTCTCTCTCTCTCTCTCTCTCTCTCTCTCTCTCTCTCTCTCTCTCTCTCTCTCTCAACGCCCCTCATCGATCCTCACGACTTCCACACAAAAGCGTCGAAGCGACCTCAATCATGAGGAGGACAACAATCCAGTATGAAGAGAAACTTAAATAAAATTATTTCGCTCGCTATCTACACTCCACTATCATTAATTTCTCCTTCTTCTTCTTTGTCCTCGTTTTTGTTTCATCACTGTTGCGTTTGCTTGGATTCATGATACGGAGAAGGAGATTGGTCCATTGATCTTCACACAAGTTCCGACTTTTGAGTGAGATTGATCATCAGAGAAGCTTGATTTTGCCCTGTACCGAGTGACGAAGTTTGTGTAAGTGAGGAGCTCGATTTGAAAATTGGGTTTTTTTGTATTAAATTGGCCACCGGGGAAGGAAGAACCACCCAAAAAAAAAAAACACGAAGAAAGGCCGACCCAACAACCTGAATCGACTCGAACTTAATTTTCAGCTTACGTTATATTTGGGTTAGTCTAATCAAAATATGAAAAAGTTGTGAACTAATAATTTTTTAATTGTGAAAATGTCATATCCCTTAATTTGGTTGTCAATTGATTTTAGAATATCATGCTTTTCAAAATTGAAGATATGTCTCCCCATCTCACAATCTTTCAAATTTCTTTCCAATTGCTTTTTTAAACACTTATCTCTTTTGCACACAATTAATGTTTTTTCCTTTCTTCCGTATGCGTTTCTTTTTACGGGCATACATGTGGTTTTCATTGTTCACAAATCTGATGATTTATGATGATTTACATGGGACTTCTCTATTATTTTGGGCACTGCACCTCCACGACCGGAGAAACACCACCCGCAATCAGTTTCATTTTTCATGCTGATCTACAGAAACACAATTAGTTAAAGAAAAAAACAGAAACTTTAGTAACGGCCGGGGTAATGAATTAGCAATTTTTCGTATGATTAAATAACGATCAGAAGATGATAAAAACAACATCATGAAACATAATCCAAGAGTAGTCATTGAATAACTTATTATGAGCTTACCAGAAGGCAATCAAGGATCGTGCAAGCCCAATGAGGCACAAGTAGGCGTCGGCATTCCTGATCAGCTTGCTTCACACCATGATCAAGATCGAGTTTGTCATGACGCTCATTGGCTGCATCTGCTCATCGTTCTTGGAGCTGCGGTACCCTTGCTCTCCGGCAGCGGAGCTCAAGGCTGAGCTTGTTGAGCTCGGCCGGCCCCACCGCCTCCTTCTGTGCAATTCCCTCATCACTCTCTCATGTGCTTTGCCCATTAATATAACTTCATTTCCTTAATTAATCCTATGTTATTTTCTTAGATGCTAATTATCCTATTTTCCGTGGTGGATACTGCTGCAACCTAAAGGTGCTATGACAAATCATAATTTCATTCCCTACATTAGTCATAGATTCGGGGGGAGATAAGAATTCAATTGTTCAACGTATTTTATAGGAATTCGCATTGTGGTCACTTTTGAAAAAATGAAAAATATGATCGATCAACTTTTGAAGCAAAAGCGCGTGAGGGCTAGTAATTGATATTTTTTTCGAGTAGCCGTGAATTTTCATTTATATAATTTGCAAGAAAAGGGAAAGAAAAGAAAGAAAAAAATCTCATTGGTTACAAACGACATTTCATGGAAGCCACAGCGAAGGATTTCATTGAGGAGCCAATGGAGTAGCTAACCTCTTTTAACGAGATGAAGTACTGTATCTGCCGTGTAAGCAAAAGAAAACAAAGGACGAAAGATGTTTTTTTATTTTTATTTATGAGAATTCAATATCCACGCCTTTCCTTTGAGGCGGCCCAGTTGGTGGGGGCTTCCGTAAAGGATTAAAAGACGAATGGACGACATTATGTTTGATTGAGTCAGTTTGGCTTTTAGCTTCTCCCAAGGAACACGGCATTATTATTGAAGCGATAAGAATTAAGTACTAAAAATTTATCATAAAAGTATAATCTAATCTTAAAATTTTTAAAATATATAATAAAAATTTATCACTAAAATATAATTAAATCATAAAATTTGATTGCATTTTTTAAAAATTTTAGAATTCGATTATATTTGTATGGTAAGTTTTATGATTTGATTGTACTTTTTTGAAAGTTTTAAAATTTGATTGCATTTTCGTCATAAGTTTTAGAACTTAATTATACTTTTTGAAAGTTTTATGATTCAATTTTATTTTCGAGATAAATTTTAGGTCCTTCAGTATACTTATTCCGTTATTGAGCATTTAGATTGGATCATGATTTTGATATCTACCTCATTCCAATTTTTCAACACTTTGAAAAAGGCTTTGTTGCCCCCAAAGCCAATCAATCAATTCATTAGAAATCTCTGCTCCCGCCTCCAATCAAGACCGTATGATATTAGAAATCTCTGCTCCCGCCTCCAATCAAGACCGTATGATATTATGGTTATAGAAATTTACTTTACGTTGACAGGAAAATTCTTTGACAATTCAATTTACAATAAATTCAACATTGAACAAAGATACGTGTCCATTAAATATGCAAATCTAATTTTCAAAGAAGAAAAGTTTCACGCGCAAATCGTCAACACTTCTTATCCTAGAAAAGTTATACGTGATGTCATGTGATATAATATATAGAACTTCATATACTCGCTCATCTGTCAATTAATTTCGTAAAATAGCCAACCTCATAATTGGCTTATATAGAATTTATTTAGCTAAAAAGACGGTCACTTGTAGAATATCATTGGTAAACTCTCATTATAAATTTATGGAATTAGCTACTTTGAACTATTATTCACTGTTGACACGCGATATTTTGCCGGCAAATCGAACACGCATTTTTGTGATATGTGTAAAAAAAAGTAGATAAATAAATGGGCAATAAAAAATGATGGATGAATAAAAATAACCCTACTCGCTATAATCGGTCCTCATTTTTGTGATATGAATAAAAATGAATGTTCCGGGTACGCTAATTGTGCGCCGCTTAGGGCGCGCATGATAACCATTCTGTTCCGGAATGAGTTCGTGAACCAGAAATAGATTTTTCTATTTCTGGTTCCTGGATGAGTTTCTGAGAAAAAAAACCCATTTGATAATGACAAAAAATTTCTATTTCTAAAACGAAACCCGTTTGATAACAGCACAAAATTTCTATTTCCTGAAATAAAAACCCATTTGATAAACAACAGAAAATTCTATTTCCAGGAACAAAAATTCATTTTTTTAGAGATGGAATAAAAATAATAAAAAATCCGAAAAATTCATAAAAATCTTTAAAAAAATTCAGAAAATCCCAAAAAATTGAAAAATTCTAGAAAAAATCATCAAAATGTCGAGAAAATAAAAAAAATTAGATTTCGGAAAATAGGAAATTTGTTGAATTTTTTCAAAAAAAATCAAGAAATCAAAAATTTCAAAACTTCACAGAATTGCTTAGAATACCTGTGGCCACCCACTTTTAGTGAAATTTAAATTTTTTTAGGTGCCCAACAAAAAATCAAAAAATCAAAAATTTCAAAACTTTACAGAATGACTTACAATACCTCTAGCCACTCACTTTGAGTAAAATTTAATTTTTTTTAGATGCCCAAATGGTATTTTTTATTTTTTTTTTTTTTTTTGGTTCTTAAAGAAAATTAAATTTCACTCAAACTGGATGGCCACATGTATTCTAAGCAATTATGTGAAGTTTTTTTTATTTTTTTCAGCACATAAAAAAATTTAAATTTCACTTAAAGTGGATGGCCACAGGTATTCTAAGCCATTTTGTGAATTTTTTTTTTTTTTTTTTCGGCACCTAAAAAATAAAATTTCGCTCAAAGTGGGTGGCCACAGGTATTTTAAGCCATTCTGTAAAGTTTTGAAATTTTTACTTTTTTGCTTATTTTTATTTTTTTGGCATATAAAAAAATTTAAATTTCACTCAAAGTGGGTGGCCACAGGTATTTTAAGCTATTCTGTGAAGTTTTGAATTTTTTTTTATTTTTTTGGTACCTAAAAAAATTTAAATTTCACTCAAAGTGGATGGCCACAAGTATTCTAAGTCATTCTATGAAGTTTTGAAATTTTTTATTTTTTGTTTTTTTAAAATTTTTTTCGGCACCTAAAAAAATAAAATTTCGCTCAAATTGGGTGACCACAGGTATTCTAAGATATTCTGTGAAGTTTTTAAATTTTATAATTTATTATTATTTTTTTTTTTTTGGCAACTAAAAAAATTAAATTTTGCTCAAAGTGGGTGGTCATAGGTTTTCTAAGCTATTTTGTGAAATTTTGAAATTTTTTATTTTTATTTATTTTTTTTAAGTTTTTTTCGGTACCTTAAAAAATTTAAATTTTACTGAAAGTGGATAGCCACAGATTCTAAACCATTATGTTAAGTTTTGAAATTTTTGATTTTTTGCTTTTTTTTTTCTCACCTCAAAGATCGTGACTTTCATATGAATATGTGTGTTGAAGAAAATGAATTCCTCAGAAATGGTTCTCACTTTTGTTTCAGAAATGAAAAACCAACTTTTTTTTGGTTCTCAATTCGATTTCGAATCAGTTTTGGAAGCAAACTTGTCCCTGAAATAGAAAAATGAAATTACGTTACTAAATGAGTTTCTAGTCCAAAATTGATTTCGGGAACAAAAAATCAGTTTTGACTAAACCAAAATCCAGAATGGTTATCATGCATACCCTTATTTTCTCCTGGACCACAATCCCCCGAACGAACGCTCGTCTTCCTTCTTCGATCTCGCTCCCTATTTATTAAAGGATCACCGCCACCTTTGAGCTCCACCTGCTCTTTTCATCGGGTCGGGATCACAATGACCTCGGAGAAGCACGTGGCCGTCCTCGCATTCCCATTCACCGGCCACCCCCTGCCGCTCGCCAACCTCCTCTGCAAGCTGGCCGGAGCCGCCCCGGACGTCCGCTTCTCTTTCTTGAGCACGGCCAAGTCCAATGGCGACCTCTTCCCGCCTTCGTCGAGGACCGAGCTGCTGCCCAACGTCGGCATCTATGACGTCGACGACGGCCTGCCGGCCGGTCGTCACGGGGCGGCGAATCTGCACTCGCGAGAGCTACGGGATATGTTCCTCAAGCAAGCTCCAGAGAGTTTCCGAGCCGCCATCGATGCTGCGGAGCGAGATGTGAGGAAGAAGGTGAGTTGTCTGCTGAGTGATGCTGTCTTGATGCTGGCTTGCGAGATCGCAGAGCAAATGCGCGTCCCTTGGGTGACGTTCTGGGTCCCGTCTCCGTGCTTTTTGTCCGCTTGCGTCCACGTCGAGGTCCTCCGTCAGCTCCGCCATGGAACCTCCCGCGGCGGCACGGCGGTGGCAGACGCCGATGACAAGGCCCTGGATATGGTTCCAGGGCTATCATTCTTTCGCATGTCCGATTTCCCAGACGAAATACTACAAGACCAGAACACGAGGGTGGTGGCGAACCTGGTCCCCCAGATGGGGCACGTGCTGCCGCGCGCCACGGCCGTCGTCATGAACTCGTTTGAGGAAGCCAACCCCGCGCCCCTTGTGGCGGACTTGAAGTCCAAGTTCAAGATTCTGCTCCACATGGGTTGCCTCACCATGCAATTCCCTCCACCCTCACTGCCGCCGAGCTGCGCCTCAGATCATACTGGTTGCTTGGTGTGGCTAGATGCCAGAGACCCTCGGACTGTCGCGTACATATGCTTCGGCACGATGGCAATGCCGTCACCCGCTGAGGTCTTGGCTCTTGCCGAGGCCCTGGAATCCACCATGACCCCGTTCCTGTGGTCGCTAAAGGAGCACATGATGGTCCACTTGCCTGAAGGGTTCCTGGAGCGGACAGGGGCGTGGGGAAAGATCGTGCCTTGGGCCCCACAGAGCCGGGTGCTGAGCCACCCGGCGTGTGGGGGTGTACGTGACGCACTGCGGGTACAACTCAGTGTTCGAGAGCGTGGCGGGGGGCGTGCCGATGATATGCAAGCCGTTCTGGACAGACAACATGATGAACGGGAGGATGGTGAAGGAAGGGTGGGGGATCGGGGTGGGAGTGGAGGGAGATATGATCACGAAGAGTGGGATGGTGAAGGCATTGGAGGTGGTGCTGAGGGGCGAGGAAGGGAAGGAGATGAGGAAGAAGGTCGGCGAGCTCAGAGCGAGGTTGGCGGAGGCTGCTGGGCCTGGCGGGAGTGTTGAAGCTGATTTCAAGGCCCTTGTGGACTTGATTTCTGCTTCTTGATATGTTCTGTTTTTCTGTCAAAGCTTGTTGATATGTTTCATGTCTAGTTTGGCTTTGGATGCCATGTGGAGTTGAGATCTTTCGCTGGAGACACCGAACGGGTTACAGAATGCCTAATCATGTTTTGCGGAAGATTTATATTATTGATCTTTGGTTGTATGATAAGATAGGCAAGTTGATGTCTTTTGAAGTTCCTTTTAACGGCTGGATAACTTAGGGAGAATGGGTTCCTTGTGCCTTCAGCAAATACTTTCTTCTGGGCAACTGGTACGAGGATCCATAGTTCATGTCAGTACGAAACGATCTTCACCCTTTCGAATGAGATAGTGATTGTAGACAGAAACATCATTGGCTGCCATCTATACCCTCAGCTCCTCTAAGGTCGGGTTCTTGACTGGATGATTGTCAAGATCCTCTTCTTCCATGGACATCTGGTTTTTTTTGTAGGCTTGGTCTATGTAATTCATTTGATTATGTGTAAAAGTTATTTAATAATCGATTACTTCATTTTTATGAATAAAAATGATGGTATCAATAAAAATAAATGTTGGGGATATATGTGATCTCAAACAAGTGAAAGAATTATATAATCAAATCTACCGTAAAAGTTATACGTGATATCACGTGACTGATTTGAATTATATTGTCACATAATAGTCTGGATTACCTTATTTTGCAATATTTAAATTATTAAATAATGGAAAGAAATAACCGGTAAAATACACAATATGAAGAATGTGATTGAGGATGTAACGACAAGCACGATTCATTACTACTTCCGATAACAAAATTAAACATACTTGTAAAAAGTACACAAGAAAATATAACTGCGACAACTTATCTAGCTAAAGAAATGTATGAAGCTCATATATGTATATACATATATATATATATATATATATATAGAGAGAGAGAGAGAGAGAGAGAGAGAGAGAGAGAGAGAACTAACTCTCAAGTGATATAATATACAGAACCTCATGTACTCGCTCATCTGTCAATTAATTTTGCAAAACTGCCAACCTTATAATTGGCTTATATATAGTTTATTTAGTCAAAATGACGGTCACTTGTAGAATATCATTGGTAAACTCTCATTATAAATTTATGGAATTAGCTAATTTTAGTTATTACTCACTGTTGACACTTGAATTTTGCTGATAAATCAAACACGCATTTTTGTAATATGTGCAAAAATAAATAAATGAATGGACAATAAAAAATGATGGATGAATAAAAATAACCACCGTAGAAGAGGCCGCATCCTTTCAGCTCCATCGCCATCGCCATCGATCGATCGTCTACCATCTCCGATCAGTAACAGCCGCCGTCAAATCTCCCTCGCCGGTCACTGCAATCTCGGCCGTGACAGGACAGAGCATGGACGCTCGTCACCCCCAATCGAACTTCTCTCCTGCTCTCTTTCTCTCTCGTCTAACGCACCGGAGATTCCTTCTGAGCTAACGATTTCACACTCTGGCAGGAAAAATTTCACGACGACCACCACGATACACTCGCTGAAGCTTTGGTGCGTGCGCGAGAACAAACACGCACAGACCGAGAAAAATATCTCTCTCTTTCTCTTTCTCATCTTCAGCGCTCTGGACCAAATCCAGTGTCTACGCCCGCGGTCGAAGCCAGTGGCAGCTGAATATCCTTCGTCGAGCAATTTAGTCGCTGAATTGCTTCATCGCCCAGCTTCGTCTTCGTGCGATTCTCCATGTGTTTCAGTGTCTTTCATATATTAGCAGGTAACCATTCGGATCTCCCCCAAGGTAGGATGCGGTCGATTCATGGAGACTCGATCATACGATTCTTCTGTATTGCCTTTTGCCGAGAGCTTCGAGTTGTTATCTCAAATTGTTGTCTGTTATTTGGTCTCGGATTCGCCGATTCCTCTCTAGCAATTTCTTAGCGGGATTTCTCGTGTTTATATTCCTCGCCAATTGATAGGAATTCCTATTTGTAGAACATCTCACCCTTCATCATCACCACTTGTTTGACGTTTTGCCTCAGAGATGATAATGATGAATTTTTTTCATCGTTGATCAATCTGAGATCGAGTAGAGTGGATTTGGATGTTGTTCTTCGACATGCTGATCATATATACTGCGAATTGATGCTTCATCCTTCGATGGCAGGAGAGTTCTCTTTCCCTTGGTGCTTCGGTTTTACTTTTTACTTTGGTTGTGGGACCGAATTGTCATCTAATAGTAACGATAAGTCACAATACATTGGCGGTGAAAAAATCACAGCCAAGCTATGTCAAGTTCATTCTCGTTTTTATGCTCATGAAAGACCCTTCCACCGAAGTTTGAGAAAGACAGTCTTCGGCCTACTTCGAATTCAAAAGAAGCGGGAACGGTTACAAAACTTCACCAAGCTTCAACGTGACAAAGTAGTTGACAAGAAATGCTAAGGGATTGGAAGTTTAGTTAAATTGAGAAATCATGGATACATGAAAGCAGTTAAATTAAGAAATCATGGATATATGAAAGCAGTCAAGTTAAGAAATGGAAATCGGCCAAGAAATGCAGTTAATTTCATTCGGCTCTTTCCTTTGAGTCTAGTGTTCTTTGCTTTGATTTCTTTGTTCCTTGCCTTGCACCTTCAAATAATTCACAGCACTTCCATTTTAATTTCTGAGCAATTTACTGTATTTGTCGTTTAGATCGATTTCCATCAAATCGTTTAATGCATTGCTTTCGGGAGTCTGGCACCCATACACGGACAGAAAAAAATTGATCGCTTTAGAGCCAGGCTAGAAATAGAAACTAAGCTTGTTATTTGTTTACCCAACCGCTTGACAACCAGATCAACTTACATCGAGCGAATTTGCTAAGACAATATCATATAGCTAAACATGCCAAAGTACACAAGCGGTCACACTATAATAGGATTCTAAATTTAGCCATCATCGGTTCAAGAGGTGGCTCCCACCATGTAGAATTTTATCCTAATGAGGTTCAGGAGGCGACTTCCATGACGTAACACTTTGTCCCGCATGGCATTTTGGTTTGCATTGTACACAAATGTCGTCCCATATCTGATGCACATGCAAGATGTCATCCATTCACGTATCTCATGCTCGATATCTCACATAATGAATAATGATTCCTCAAGCAGATTTGTGATATGCAGCTATGTACTTGCTTTCTGACCCCATATGGTATTCAATAAGAGTGACGATTCCTGAACCAAAGGAATCTGCCAAATCTACATACCAAATTGAGTTGGCTCTATAAGAACTTGTTACATGTCCGCTCGCTAAGTTCGAATGCGAAATCCGTACTTGATGCAAGCATCGCCATCAAATTACTGATATGCCAAGAGAATTGTTGGGTGCAAACATTACAAAGTGAACTATGGCTCAAAAATATCAATAAAAAAGCACGATATATAGTTTATACCTTTTCTTATGATATTATGAAGAGCAGTGTACTAGACCTAAATTTTGTGATAGCAACTTCGAATTTTCTTTGCGGGATTTCGTTGCATAGACTTAATTCTTACTCAGCTCATAAATCCGAAAATTCTCAATATTAATGTATATATTTTTTGGCTTGACCAACATGAAAATATGAGAGAGCAAGCTTGCTTCATGTCACAGGGTGTGTTTGATAGATACCTTCCATGACTCTGATAATACCATATTCTTGGATAACCAATTTAGTAGTTATTTTATGAGCGAAGTGAATAGATGATGTATGAGGATAATCCGTCTGCTGGCTTTACTAAATGAGATAATTTGTATGTTAATTTTTTCTCAAATGAAAAAAGAAGAAGAAGTTAGATTAAAAAGGTAATTTGGTTTTATAATGTTACCATTAGCTTTTAAACTTTTCATAGCCAAATGAGATCTCAAACAACCTAATTTTATTTTAACGGTACTAGAGTTACTAAAGATTTACTATCTGGACCTTACCAAAAAAAAAAAAAAAAAAAAAAGATTTACTATCTCGTGGTGTATAAAGTGAGGTGACGGTTGACGTGGCAGATTGCGTTGGTGTTTGATATGTCCCCTGGTAAACGCTGAGTCTGTAAAAATAATAGAAAAAAAGTAAATCAGAATAGTTGAAGATCACGTCTTGTATTTATCCTCTTTGTCTACCTCAAGTCTCCATCGTCCGAATTTCCTTTTTTTATTACCAATGACTTCAAAGAAGCTTGATTGATCTCTCGTGAGTCGCGATTGGTTTCACTTTTCACGCTAACCGTTGAAACACAAATAGTTAAAGGAAAAACCATAAACTTTAGTACTAGTCGGCACCGGCAGATAGTGTAATGAATTAGCAATATTTCATTGAATTATTTATTATGTGCTTACCAAAAGGCAATCGAGGATCATGTGAGGCCAATGAGGCACGAGTAGGCATCGTTGGCGTTCCTGATCAGCTTTACTTCACACCAAAGATCAAGATCATGCTGGTCGTGACCCTCATCGGCTGCATCTGCTCATTGTTCTTGGAGCTGCAGTACCCTTGCTCTCCGGCAGCGGAGCTCAAGCTGAGCTTGTCAAGCTTGGTAGGCCTCACTGCCTCCTTCTCAGCAATTCCCTAATCCCTCTCTCATCTGTTTTGCCCATTAACATAACTTCATTTCCTTAATTAATCATGTGTTATTTTCTTAGATGCTATTTATCCTATTTTCCGAAGTGGGTACGGTTGCAACCGAAAGGTGGCATGACAAATCGTAATTTCATTCCCTACGTTAGTCATAGATTTGGGTGAGACGAGAATTCAATTGTTCGACATGCCTCGTAAGATTTCACTTTTTGGCCACCGAAAAAAATGAAAAATATGTTCGATCCACTCTTGAAGCAAAAGCGCGTGAGGGTTAATAATTGATCTATCTTTCAAGTAGCCATGAATTGTTATTTATTATATAATTTGCAAAAAAAAAAGAAAGCAAAGAAAGAAAAATATCTCATTGGTTGCGATTGACATTTCCTGGAAGCCACAATGAAGTATTCTATTTGGCGCCAACGGAGCAGCCAACCTTTTTTAATGAGATGAAATACTTTATTTTCCATATAAGCAAAAGAAAAAGGCGAACTAAAGATGTTTTCTTTTTATTAGAATTCAATGTCCACGCCTTTCCTTTGAGGGTGCCCGGATAGGGAGAGATGAGAGCAGAAGAAGACTTCGTATCTGTGGAAAACGTGTGAACAAATAAAAGTCTTCTCTTTTCATTAGAATTCAATGTCGATGTCGAGAGACAAAGTCGGTGGGGGATTAATAAAAGACGAATGAACGACATTATGTTTGATTGAGTCAGTTTGGCTTTTAGCTTCTCCAAGGAACACGGCATTATTATTGAACGTTTGGACTGGATTATCAAAACGATGTCGAACCTCATTCCGATTTTTCAACACTTTGAAAAGGCTTTCTTGCCCCAAAGCCAATCAAATCAATTCATTAGAAAATCTGTGCTCCAATCAAGACCGTATCAAATTATGGTTACATAAATTTATTTTATGGAGAAAATTACCAAAACAGTCTTAAATCCATTGTAATTGTGCCAATTCAGTCATAAACATCTTTTTTGTGTAACAATTTAATCCTAAACTTGTTGTATTTGTGTCAATTTAGTCCATCCAGTCAATTTTGGCCGGTTAGCACTAATGTCGATATTAGCTGATGCCGGCCGTCCGGCCGACGTTGACGTTATAATTTTTAAATATATTTTTATATTTTTCCGAATTGTTTAATTTTTTCATTTTTTTCATTTTGTTTTTTTTCCTATCTTGTTCCCTAGCCGATCCGGCGACCGGCTTTGCCACGTCCACACAAACACCACCCCCAATCAATATTCAATTCCACTTTTCACACTAGCTTCGGGAACACATATAATTAAAAAAATAAAAACCAAACTTGAAAGTCCCATCCCTCTCCAATCAGCACCACGACAAAAGATGCTCGACACAGAGGGCTAGAAGAGAACAGACAAGTGGCTCTTGATTAAGGAAAGAACAGACAAGTGGCTCTTGATTAAGGAAAGATTGTTGCGTTCGATACAGAAAATCTTTGAACATCAAACCTACGATATTGGTGCAGATGGTGCCCCCACAGAAAAACAAAAGGACTAAAGAGATTAACGAGACGGAAGCCATCTTCCAGAAACCACTCAATTAATGAATTAATCAGAAGACCGATCTCAAATCAGGACCGTGTCATATTATGACAGTGAAAATTTTATCTGATGTTGACCGGCGGCATCTGCATGTCTTCCACGGCCCAGCAGCCCGAGCCGAGCTTTGTTGACCCTGGCGGGCCCCATCGCCTCCTTCTCCCTAATTCTCTCATCCCTCCCATTCGCTTTGCCAGCAAAGCTGAAAGTTAATATAATTTTCTTTGTTGACCTGCGAAAAAGAAAGCCATGCCTCTGACTATGAAGAAGATACCGAGAAGCTCCAACGTTGAACAAAATCTCATTGGTTGACGGTGGGAGCTATTGGAAAGAAGTAAAGACGAGACGGCTAAGAGGGCAGCGAGGGTCACGCTAATTTTTTTGGCAGCGTCCCCTTGTGCCATTTGATTGTCCCCATCTCTTTGTCCATCCAATTCCATCCCTCTCTATTATTATTATTAATATGCCCTCAGAATTTATTGGCTCTTTCTAGTTTCTACCCCTGAGTCTATGCCGATTTTTGGGTTTTATTATGTGTTTACATACTGTTTGCCAAGGCCTATCGACTTGTAGTTTCCCTAATCATGTTGCCGTGCTTTTCACTTTTTTGTTTATAATATAGCCGCATCACATTCGCATGCATTGAATGGTCATGGCACGACAGGCTTCTTGTCGTTTTGCTATGGCATCGCACATTGGACACCATATGGAGTCAAAACAACTTATGATGACACTGTGTTTGATTGACTCAACTCTACGAGGTTTTGGATGGAAGTCAAAGGAGCATAGAGAGGGAGATAGTTCAAACATGTTCATCCACAAAGGGCTGAACATGGCTGACTTCTCAATTGAGGTCTCTCTCTCTCTCTCTCTCTCTCTCTCTCTCTCTCTCTCTCTCTCTCTCTCTCTCTCTCTCTCTCTCTCTCTCTCTCTCAAGCAAGGATCAATATGTCTAATTATTATAAAAATCTAGCTTTGGTTGAATTACTAGGAGAATGCTCAAATCAAACTTTTCCACTTGCACTAAATACAAACTAGGGTACTTCTAACAATTTGCCCATATGACAGAAGTACCGTTATTCCTAAATTTCTCTTGCTTACCGAAATGTTCTCCCTAGAGGAGAGATGCCAGAGCAATTCGTCCTTGTTGAAGACGGCACCATATCTTTCATGGCTTCACAAGACTTATATGACAAGTTCCTAGGATTGGCTTTGTGTTGTTTTCGGTGTAGAAGATGGAGAAAAGGAAATATCTTTCTACATTGTGCCACATGTTAACAACCAAAGGTGGAACGTACTATCAGGAACTCTTCATCCATTTGAATCGGATCACATGTGGATTCAATATCTCGAACCAAATGTGTTGTGGGGACTCTTGGAGGGAAGAGTTGATTTTGGTCAGTTTAATGAGAGTTATTTACGATTTAGCCTTAGAATTAGAGTATTGGGTGGAACCGTGAAAAAGTTGAGCTATGTACTAAGGTGCGGGCAACTAGATGATGATTTCAAGGTTGTGCTTGAAGACAATCAATTTGTGGATCCTGCTGCACTCTCTGAGGATTTTGATGGATCAACTGGTTTAAGAGAATTCCTAAGGAAATGTCACCTACCTATAGAGGAACCGGAATCCAGTGAAAGTGAAGAAGAATAAATGGGAAGAGGCGGGTGTAGTAGTGTTGGCTTGCAGCTCTTAAGGAAGCAGTCATTAAGCTAGCGAAACAAATTAGTGTTTCCTTATACCCCAGGACATGTATGAGGAATTCCTATTATTAGAACTGTGTTGTTGTTGGAGTAGCAGATGGCTTTCAGTTCAATCTCTCGTGAGATTTAAAGATATGTGAATGGAGAGAGGATGACTTGGCACACAAGGCGCTTGAATTCATCATAACAGGGCATCATTTCTGGCTCAAGTATCTTTGGCATGATGCGCTACGGGAGCTAACTGAGGTTTTGGGAAAAGATTCAAGTCATTTGCATGGTAGCTTTAGACCATCCAAAGGAATTGTGAAGAATTGGGGAATTCGTCTGATATTGCAAGCAACAAGAAGATGTTAAAATATGTCTCGAGTTTGAATCCGTGAATAAAATCCGGGATGAAGCGAGGTGGTAAACGGTCACATAAAAGGAATATATGGATCTTGTTGTGGACAGTAAAAAACAAATGGGCACATAATTTTCTTTGCCACTGAGTTGGTCAAAGAAAAAAAAATCAAAAGAGTAAAGTTGGGTTGACCGAATATTATATTTTTCTCCTCTTTGGTTCATCTTGTCGCAGTGGTGGTGCAGAGAAAGAATAAAAAAAATATTCTTGCCTATTACTTGTGAAGGTCACGATCAAGATTGGAAAGTCCGATAGACTTGAAGACCAATATCTCCGTCACCTGGGCTCATATATATATCCTGATCGTGAGTTGCTCCGTTCGTGATGCATAGTGAAAATCTTCTTGAAGCGCTGTTCTCTAAGTGTTTGGAAGTGGGTTCGTGATTTTATTCGTGAAATTACACAAAGAGTTCAAGTATCTATAGTGATTAAATTTTATGATAAGAATTATGTATAATTTTTTCGTGAGATTGAAAAATTATTTCATAGGAAATTATTAAGGATAAACACTGCGTGAGTTATTGGGTGTAATTGGAGCTTGAAAAACACTGAAAGTGTTTAAGTGACTCAAGCATGGTTGTAATCTCCATTGTATCGATTGATCTATAATAGAATTCTATGTTGCTCTACCCGTGGACGTAGGTTACTATGATCGAACTACGTAAATCAAGTGTCCGATTTATTTTCTTATTCTGTCAATTTTACTGTTTAATCGTTTGCTTCCGCAAAACAAGATAGTGATTTGGGGGTTGTGATCCCGCAGACTTAGCCTGTATAACCAGCTCCGTTTAATCATTAACAGGTGTTCTTCTAGAAAATTTTTCATTTCTTTGAATGTATAAATTAGAACCAATCGCATTACTTTTAACTGAACAAAAAACTTAATTTATTTTCATGCTCGAGCAATGAAAGAAAAGGGTAATCCTTATCCAATTTGTAACTAGAATGCCTAATGCATAGAAAATATGATTATTGATGACGACATACTCAGACCGAAATCCTTTTGTCAAATCAACGCAAGTATCCTCATACTTGCATGACTAATACATCTTGTGTAGGATATTACAATTGATTTACACGGCAAAGCTATCCTCTCAAGTTACCCGATAGGCCCGCACTCAAATTTTGGATTTTTCTTCATTTCCATTTTATACTGATTTAATTTATCTCTAGTAAGCGAATCATGAAAGGCATATAAAAAAAATCATGCGACTTTTAGCTACCAAAATAGTAGTGTGCAAAAAATCACGCTAGCGACATTTGCTTGTAGAGCACTCCGGGCCCCAGCGCCTCCTTCTCTCCAATTTCCTTCCTCATCCCTCTCATCTGCTTTTTCCCCACAAAACTGAAAATTAATATGATATTCTTTGTTGACCCTCAAAATGTGACATTCCGATTTTCGACCCATTTTTGGAATTTATAAAACTTGTAATTCGTCAGTGTGCTTATAGTAAAATCTCGCCCGGGAACTGATCACTCCCGGTTATTATTTTTAAAATTGAGATTTCGCTAGAATCGCACTCGATCGAATTTGGCCGTTATTTAGAGCCCGAACTTTGGTGTCGAATTTCTCGAAATTCCGAAACGAATTTAATTGGACGGTGTCGAAATTATTGTGGCCAACCTCGAGTTTGCCTAGATTAGTCGGAAAGTGAAAATTTGGACCGGATATGAATTTTGATCGGCAGACCTCCCTCTGGGTTTATTTTATTTAGTATCCGTTGGTTTTTCCTTAGTTTATAATTAGAATTTTTAGTGAGCCATTAGATCGTTTTCGGTTTTGAACGAGGACCGTTGGATCGCACTTGAGTGTGTTTGACTTTTGTGTGCTCTCTCTCTCTCTCTCTGCTTCTCCCCGCTGAACCCCCCCATGCTGCTTAAATCAAAATTTGAGTCCCTCAAAGTTTGTTCTGGTTGACCGAATATTATATTTTTCTCCTCTTTGGTTCATCTTGTCGAGTGGTGGTTCAGAGAAAGAATAAAAAATATTCTTCTTCTTCTTCTTCTGTTTTGAAGGTCACGATCAAGATTGGAAAGTCCGATAGACTTTCTTCTTGAAGACCAATATCTCCGTCACCTGGGCTCATATATATATCCTGATCGTCCGAGTTGCTCCGTTCGTGATTTTCTTGCATAGTGAAAATTCTTCTTTGGTTAGCTGTTCTAATGGACATGTTTAGGGGTGGATTAGGGCTATGGATAGTTGGTTTAGTGGCTGGTTGTGCTTGGTTTGCTTGGTGGTGCTTATTGGTTGATTTCCGGTAGGGTTGCTGCTGCGTCGCTAGATTTTGTTATTTTTACTGTGACTTGTGTGGGCCGAATTTGAGGAAGTGTTCTTCATAAAAGTTGTTCATAACATCTTGAAGTATGACATAATTTAATTTGGGAATTTTTGGAGGTTATTTAATGCCATTCGTAAGCCCATTTTTGGACCGAATTCAGTCTGCCGGATTTACTGTTCATCCGACCTTCGGGTCTGTTCGAATTTTTATAAATTTTTCCAGACCTCTTTTCAACAAACTTCCTTCACGAAAATTTTTAAGTACATCCGTCTCTATAACATATAAAAATTTCAAGGCTTTCCAAAATGATTTGGGTACTGGATGAGATGCATTTTGATGGTCAGGCGGTCTGACCGGGCAGGTTGATTTTTGTCTGACTTCAAGCGACAAAACGAGGTGTTTGCGGTTGGAACTGGGTTTCGAGTTCTTCACAGAAAATGCTTATCAAGATGTTTTGTATAACATATCCAAATTTCATAATTTTTGGAGTTGAGTTACTATTTATTTCAAATGGATTTCGGTCATTGCGCAACTGCCCAGTTTGGACCCGATTTTGTGTATTCTCGGTCTTTCTCTCTCTCGGACTGATTAGTGATTGTCCATTGAGGTTTTAATTGGGCCTTGTTCAACTAATATATGATTTGTTCGTGACTTGCCATGAGTGATTGGTTGGGCCATGTGATGGCTAATTTGAACCGATTGACTGATTGGGCATATTGATTCATGAAATTGAATATGCGTGGTGTAAGTTGAGCATGTTGCATCATGATTTGAGTAAGTGGTGTTTTAAATGCCCAAATGTGAACATTATAGCCATGAGTGTGCATCTCAAGCATCGGCACGGCATGTGCATATACGAGTGTGCCCGAATGACATGTGCATTGTGATCACCTAAAATGCCTTGATGCATCTTACGCAGGGTTCAAATAAAAATTGGTGACCGTTAATTTGATTTTCATGCGCTTTACGAGCAATGAACTCGAAAAGGGCGTGTAATGCCCGGTTTCCAAGATGACCAACCTTGTAACTAGAATGCCTTTACGCGGGCTATAGAAAATCTGATTGATGGACCTGATGCGTTTATACGGAGGAGAAATTGATAAATGGCAAGAGTGCTTTTGTCAAATCGATGAGGCATGAGCATGAGTGCCTAAGCATGACATTGGCAAATGTACTAAGAGTGCATTCTTTTTAGTGTAAGATGTGCATGGCATTTCGTGGCAATTGATATTGTATGTACCATTATTGGGCTTAGTGCCATTCTTGTTATGTGTCTAACCCGATCACTATATGCTTGATTTGGGCCCAAATTTTGTGATTTTTGTTTGGGTAAGACTTGTCTTTTTGGCCTATTTTAGGGTGTTGCTTATGGATTTAATGGTTATTATATAACCATTTCGGTAACTCCGAATCATGGTTCGTTAGGGATCCCGAGGAAAAAAAAAAATCAAGATCCCAAGAGGAGCCCATGGAGTTGGTGGACCTTTTGTATAGCTAGGCTAATCTACTCGACCATAGTTTTGATGATGGTGGTTTCAAAAAGTGGCCTTTGTATGTAACATTTTGTGAGTACGTACAGAATGAAGTATGTGGTTCATTTGTTCAAGTGTTCTACTACCCTTGGTATTTAATTTTTGTTCCTGCTTTTAATCCCTCTCATCTGCTTTTGTTTTGATGTTCCCCACAAAACTGAAAATTAATATGATATTCTTTGTTGACCCTCAAAAAGAGAAAGTCATGCCTCTGGGTATAAAGAAAATACCGAGAAGGTCCAATGAGGAACAAATCTCATTGGTTGCGAATGCCATTTCCTGGAAGCCACAGCCAAGTATTTTGCTGGGGGCCAACTGTGTAGCTTACCATTTAAGGTGTCGGTTCATCCTTCCGCACCTTCATTGTCCACAATTCCAAGCAAACACACCAGGACCTGTCCCTAAAAATCAATCCAAACCCTACTAATCTTTTTTTGATTTTCTCTTAGCAGAAAATCAAATAAGAGATAAACACCATCATCAAATCACATCCATGCAATCCAAAAAAATTGCCTTATCTGTTTAAATTTGAAAACGGAATAAACTAGCGATCATATCAAAGTGATTATGGATATTTATGGAAAGTTTCTCATTTAAAATTAGGAAAAATACTACTAAAAATCTCAAACTATGCCACTTTGTGATATATTTACCCTGAACTTTTTTTTATGATACGAAAAACCCTAAATTATATCACTTGTGATAAATTTATCCTGAACTTGTTTTTGTGACATGAAAAACCCTATACTATGCCACTTGTGACATATTTATCCCACAATATTTTGGCCCATGGGCATTTTTTTTTTTCTATTTTTTTTTCTTCTCTCTTCCCTCCATCGGCCATGGCGGAGGGAAAAACCAGAAAAAGGAAAAAGATGAAAATGTCTATGGGCCAAAGTATTGTCAGGTAAATGTGTCACAAGTGGCATAATTTGGGATTTTTCGTGTCACAAAAAAAAAGGGTAAATTTATCACAAGTGGCATAGTTTAGAATTTTTCGTGTCATAAAAAAAAGTTCAAGGTAAATCTGTTATAAGCGACATAGTTTTGGATTTTGATGGCATTTTCCCTTAAAATTAAAATAGGATAAATCAACAATTGTATCCAAATGGTTATGGATATGATGAAAGATTCTTTGTACCACTTGGTATCGTATCTCATAGTTAAAGATCGGATTGTTATCCAAGCACGTTGTAGTGTGATTTTTAAATTTTCGTGGATATCACACATTCACTCAAATATTCAATTAGATAACGAAATCAATCAAATCGAATAACTAAATATTCAAATTGATAACTAATGAGATCATTACCTGGTTCGAAATATTGCACAGATAATGTTTCCAAATTTGAACAACATATGGCTCGATGGGTGCGACGGTTCACAGGTGGTGTTTGCAGGACTCCACGGACGGTCGCTCACGGTGGTAGACTCGACCAATGGTGGTGCTTGATGGCGGTAGGGACGGTGGTTTAACAACGGGTTTTCGGCCAGAAACCTACCAAACAAAGCTCGATAGGGGACTGTTCGTGACGGAACGAAGCAGCCAACGTAGGGCTCATCTAGAGTAGTGAGCAGCAGATAGATCGGCAGAGCAGCGGATCATCGACATCAGTGCGGATCAACAAGGCAGCAGGCGGTCATCACGGTTCTAGAGAAGTAGCTAAGCGGTTCAAGTCACCTGGGCAATAGGATGTTGAGGCTTGGCACGACATGGAGCAGCTCGTCAATCCAGGAAGTAGGATAGTAGCAGGGCATCGCCGTCGCAATGGGAAAAGTGGCAAGAACTACGGGATGACGGTCTATACAGGTGTCGCAGGAGCAAGGCAAGGACTCGTCGGCATCGAGGAGGAGAACAACAACTCATCGCGAAAGTATAGCAGGGCGAGGAGACACAAGGACAGGAATCGGGTCGAGGTGAGGAGCAGGTCAAGTCGTGGCTGCAGCAGGGCAAACCAGGGAGCAGCAGGTCGGCCTCTTGGACGGTGAGGCTCAGTTGTTCAAATTAGGACAGCAATTCGTCTCGCTGGGGTAGCAGGGCTCGGGTTGGATAGCAGCTCGACACTTCGTCGGACTCATCACTACTGGAGGAGCGGTTGCTGGTATGGATCAACAAGGCTCGAGCAGCTGGGATTAGCAAGGTCGGACCTCTGGCAACCTCGAGCAAGGCTCAAGCCTTGCCCAACTCGTCGGCCTGTGGCAAGGTTAGAGCTCACCTGTGGCCGGTCAAGGAAGAAGAAAAAAAAGAAAGAAAAGGAAAAAAAGAATAAGAAAAAAATTTAAAAAATTCGTATTTTTGGGTAATTTTCCCTAGAAAATCCAATCGAATACCAAAAGTGGAAAATATTTTCGAATTAATTTTCAAATTTTAATCGAACGCTAGAAAATATTGTCATTTTCCTGAAAATTATTTTCTAGAAAGTCATATTTTCCGTGAAATGAATGGAGCCCTAAATGCTATTATCCCATTTTCCACAAATGACTACAGTTTCAACCGAAAGTTGGTATTACAAATTGTAAATTCATTTGCCCAAATTAGTCATTTCTCTTTGAAAATTTTTCAAATAAGGGCATGAAGTGGCATCATTTTTTCAAATAAAGGCATGAAGTAGACTTGATGTCAAATAAGGGCCTGAAGTGACATTATTTTCTCAAATAAAATGTTTGAAGTAGATTTTGTTTTAAATAAAAGCCTGAAGTGGCTATGCATGTTTCAAATAAGGGCCTGACTTTCCAAATGATATGGCATTTTCGTCTTCTAACGTTTTTGAATTTCTTTCTTTCTTTTTCCTTTTCTAGTTTTCTGTTTGTTCTTTGCCGGTGGTCGGTTCTGGCCACCAGCGAAGCCTAAGAAGGGGTGGGCAAGGGTTGCCCTCGCTCGATCTTGCAAGAGCCACCCTTGCCAAGGTAGGTAGTCCCTCAAGGGCTAGCCTCTCCAGCTATCAAGGAGGGACGGCCTCGCCTAGGCAAAGCTAGTTTTGCCTCGACGAGATTGCCCTCGAAAGCCACAGGCAAGGGCCAGCCTCGCTTGGGCAAAGGTCTCTTCGGCCACCCTACGCCCAGGCAAGGCCAACCCTAGCCTGTGGCTTTCGAGGGCAGCCTTGCCCAGTCGAAATATGTTTGAATGAAAATGTCCTTGATTGGTCGAAATATTTCGCCGGTCAGCGACCAGCGCGGTCAATCCCTTATTTGAAACTATCATGGCCACTTCAGTTTCTTATTTGAAACTAACATGCCACTTAAGTTCTTATTTGACATAATGTCTACTTCAAATCCTTATTTAAGAAAATGAGGATACTTCAAATCTTTATTTGGAATTTTTCTTTCTCTTTTTTGGCCACTTTAAAAAATTGAAAAATATGATTGACTAATCTTTGAAGCAAAATCGTTTGCGTAAGGGCAAGTATACTTTAATGTGCACATAATAAAAACACAAAAGCAAACTTAAATGATATATCTGTCGAGTAGTCGCTAATTGTTAGTTATAATTTGCTGAAAAAGAGAGACAAAAACACATTCGTTTCGAATGTCATTTCCGAGAAGCCACAGGGAAGTATCTTATTAGGAGCCAATAGAGTAGCTAACCTTTCTTAATGAGATGAGATACTTTATTAACAACTCATTAACAATTCAATTAACAATAAATTCATATAAAATAAAAATTTGTGTCGATTAGACATCTAACAAAAGTCATAAACGTGATGAAGAACAGGTTCACGCGCAAATGTCAAACATTTTCATTGCCCGCCTGATGGGCACCATAATATTATTAAAAACCTAATCCCCATAAAAAAGAAAGTCATGCCTATATAAAGAATATGCCGAGAACATCAAACGGTGAACAAACTATCTCAAACAAAGTACCAAACCTCATCCGATTCCGAATGGCTTCTTCTTCCGAGCCGAGAAAGGGTTTGCAAGTCTTCATGAGTAGAATTCTGCATCTCTACGCAGCTCTAGACCTGCTGACAGGAATATCCACTTACAGCGACACTGAAGACATGGAATATCCACTTACAGCGACACTAAAGACCTGCTGACAGGAATATCTTACACCGACACTGAAGATCTGAAGGCCATTGAGGAATCGCTCGTCGAAGATCAAACGGCGAACAAATTATCTCAAACAAAGTACCAAATCTTAGACAAACTCATTGCTCATTATTAACCTCCTCTGTTCCCTGATTCTGATTCTAATGGCCGCTTCTTCTGCCAAGCCCAGATCGAGTTTGCAAGTCTACATAAGTTTCAGAGGCTCAGACGTCCGCAACAACTTTCTTGGACATCTCTACACAGCTCTGGACCTGCTGACAGGAATATCCCCTTACATCGACTCTGAAGAATTGAGCAAGGGAGGGCAGATAGCACCCTTGCTTATGAGTGCCATAGAGGAATCGCACGCCGCGATCATTATTTTCTCCACGAACTTCGCTTCCTCACGGTGGTGTTTGGAAGAGCTGGCGAAAATCATGGAGTGCAAGGAACAGGAGCCTGATTGTGTTTCCGGTGTTTTACAAAGTGGAACCCCGTGAAGTGAGGATACAAAGAAAGAGTTACGGAGCAGCTATGGCTAAGCATGAGGACATGTTCGGGAAGGATTCAGAGATAGTGAAGAGATGGAAGGAGGCTCTCTTCGCCGCGGGTAGCTTGTCCGGGTGGATACTGAATGATGGGTAAGTAGTAATTTTGCCCCTAACTCTGACTCTCAAGCTAACACATTCTTATCAGACACTCACGCGACACATAGCACACTCACACGACAAACGAAACAGAGCACCATATGCGAGCCGATTCGTCCTCTCCAAGCCTCCGTTGATTCTCGACACACGGCGGCCCGAGTGCTCACGTCTCCACGCCGCCCAAGGCGCGTAGCCTCGGGCCCCCTCCCTCTCTCTGTGTCAAGCGGCTTCCGGAGACGAATCTAGGCTCGCGACCCCAGATCTGGGTCTCGAGCCCAGATCGGCGGTCACTACCCTCGGGCGATGGGCGCCTGAGGCTGGCTAAGACGGCTGAGACTTTTTTCTCTCCGTTACAAAGGGACAAAAACAGAGAACGAGAGGTGCGACGATGGCTAGGACCGGCGACGGTGACAGTCACGCCCCGGTGGCGGGGACGTGACGACCGGGTGAACGCGATAACGGCGAGCCCGGGGCTGTGGCACTGGCAAAGGCGGAGGGAAGAAAAGAGGGGTGGGGGCCACTTGGGTTTGAGTTTTAGGGTTTTAGGGTAAAGTGAGGAGTGGCCAATGGGTAGGCCTCGGGCCCGGGCCCTGGCTAGCCGAGGCCCTCTTTTATTTTCAACTTTTACAAATTGAATTCTACAAAAAATATATAAAAGAATCCACGAAATCCACAATTTTGAATGTACGAATTGAAATATCTGTTAGAAGAGAAATTGCACAAAATTCAAATAGAACAAGTCTTCCCAACATCAAAGACAGTACATAATACATAAAGAGATGACCTATACTAATATATATATGTATATATATATATATCAAACATCTACTAAATGTAGTTATATATAGTAAAAGTCAAGCTGAAAATATACTCATTCATGTGCTCGCCACATGGTAAGTAAGTTCGCTCTGTCACTGTCACTTGGCAACACACATGGTATAATTGTTTGACTTGGCCCATGTTCAACTAATTAGCATTAGTTAGCGATTTGTCATTTATCTTGAAATACATCTTTAAAATATCTCTGTTTGAGAAAAAAAAAACTCATGATAGTAAAATTATCATCTAATTTGAAACTTTTATTGATGCTGGTTTGAAATTTGAAAAGATAGATGAAAATAAATATCTTGAAATAAATGTTTAGCTAAATTATATTTAGTTTAAACTATGAGAAAGATAACTGATTACATCAAATAACATGGATGTTGCAGATTATTGTGAATATAAATCATGATACCAAACTATATATAAGTATGTAGACAATACAAATAAATCAGGAAAAAGTGTCAAAAAAGTCATAAACCTATTGCATTTATGTCAATTAAGTCCTAAACCTTTTTTTTTTTTTTTCTAATTTAGTCTTAAACCTTTTGTTTTTGTGCCAATGCAATTCTTCTGGCTAATTTTGGCTGAATATTGTTGACAAAAAGAAGTTAGTAGTGATTTCAAAAAGCTTCTCAAAGGAAAATATGTGCGAAGAAAGATGATTACAAATAAATATTAGATGGGAATCTAATCAATCTGTCTACATTTGGTAAGGCCAAGTCCCAGTAAACAGCACGCTGTTTGAGTGTTTGGACAAAAAAGTTCAAAAAAGGGCTTGTCTTTTGGGTTTGGTACAAATCTAGCCATCGTCCCTTAAAACCGTTGAAAATGGAGACTTTCCATTAGATGCCCCAAATTTTCCAGTTTTGCCCTTGCTTATGTTATGCATTTATGGGACTCTTTTTTTCCTTTTTTTCCTTGGAGGAAACAAACTATTCTTGAACAAGTTTTCTTCTGCTTGTGGTCCCATTATATCAAATGAAGATACCAATCTAAATTTATGGAAAGACGAAAGATTTAATGTTGTTATGTACTGGAAGTGATAAAACAACCCAACGGGTTTAGTCATCGTATTCACTAGGTAAAACATTTGAGAATCATCCTCATTCCAACGAGTAACTTCTCAACTGTTATGCATTTATAGTCATCGTGCTCAAAGCCCAAGCTCGGGTATGGTGGTCATTTAACGGCCTCAAATTCGAGGTATATTTGAACATTCTTCGTACTTGGGCTTTGAGTATTTGACCTACAAGACAAAATAGCCCAATGGTTCACCCTAATAACCATTTCCGAATCAGATTATACTTTGTGGGTAGGTTTGTTGCCAAACATATTATCTTCTATTGACACATGATTCTCACCTTCAAGGATTTCTCCTCCAGTTATTATTATTTTTTTACTCAATCAAAAGACTTGTGTGAACTTCAACTGTCTTTTCAACCGACCGGTTCATTCTTTTGGCAATTCTACCACATTATTCGTACTCACAATCATTTGATGGATGCTAGTGACACCAAGGCTTTTTTCCTTTTTCTCTATCATTCGAAAGTGAGAAATAAGGACTCGGAATTGAAATTTTCTTATCCTCGGTTTTCTGTGAATTCGCTGTTTCTTTTTCTCTTGGATAATTGGCTACATTATGTCGGTTGTTTGCCCGACCTCAGTCGAAGGTAATAATAACTATGTATGGATTTTGCTTTATCTTTCCTTTGCTCGTTCTTTCTTTTTTTTAGGAGTACTTCGTTTCTCCTTATGCATGTTTAACAAATGTCCTCGTTAACATGGCTTGGTATAATATGGTGTCTCGTGAGTCGTGACAACTCTGTATTTCTTTCTGCATTGGCACCATCACGGCCAATGTGGAGCGGCAATATGAAATTGTATCCTAAACTTTGTGTTCGTGTCCTTTTGCATGGCCATCTTCATGATCTATTTTTCTTCAACCGAATTGTTATTGCTTGCTTCATTCTATTCGACAGCTTGGGCAGCTAATATTTTCCATGTCTCTGTCGTTCGTCATGTCAGATGTGAGGCCACATTAATCAAACAAATCGCCAAAGAGATCTCTGAACTGAAAAGGTTCGATGTGTTCCTAAGCTTTAGGGGTAAGGATGTCCGTGAGAACTTCGTTAAAAGTCTGAACGAGGCCTTGGTCCGGACGGGCATAAATACTTTCATGGACAGTGAGAACTTAGTGATGGGCCAGGATTTCCCACCCGCACTGAAGGATGCCATTGAACAATCTTTCATGTATGTCGTCGTTTTCTCAGAAAACTACGCTGAATCTTGGTGGTGTCTGAAGGAGTTGGTGCAGATTCTAGAGAGGAAGAACAGAAGAAAACAGCCGATGCTACCGATATTTTATCAGGTGGAACCGGGGAAAGTGAGGGGACAGAAACAGAGTTATGAGGAAGCATTGACCAAGCATGAGATCGAGTTTGGGAAGCGCAAGGTCAAGAAATGGAGGGATGCTCTCTCTGAAGCTGCCAATGTGAATGGAATGCATTTGCGTGATGGGTAAGATTTCAAACTCATTTACCTTTTCCTATCAAAAATAATTTCTCGTCTGGGAGAGGAAGTGTTTGAGACTTGGGTAGCTTAATGCCTAAGGAAGGGTCCCAGCAATAGACCGAGTCAACCTACCCTATGACATCGATTTCTGCCTTGTTCTTGTCGGGTATATAAGTAAAGGGCAACTGTATTGAAGTATTGTTCTATTATCCTTTCTGACATATGCTTTGAGTGGGAAAGAGAACTAGAAATTCGAAAGCCGCGTTGTAAAGTCGAGTCCAATGCATCCTTTAAGAACTTTTCCGCATTCCATGCATAAAATATGTCAATCAAATCAAATGATCTGTATTCGACAGCACCAATATGTCCGTTAACCAGCAATTGTAAAGTTATACAGTAAAGTCCTTAATATGAATTGAAGGGCATATATCAAAACTTGGATTTCGCGGCTCTGCTCAATAGGAGCATATGCTTCGCTCATTCTCCAATTTGAAGCGGCCAGCATATTTTTTCGGGTAATTTAATAAAATTTATTGATATGCAAGCAATATTAACTAGAAAAGACTCGACTTAATCAGAAACTTTTGGCCCTGTGAATATGCTCCTCTTACCGGATTATGATGTTCACTTCATGCTAGTTGACGGCTATATTTCATAATATTCATATCCTTCTCGCTCTTTTGTTTCAACAGGAACAGTGATGGTTCGATCCCTAGCATTGTTCAAAAGATAGAGAAAATGATGGCAGAGATCAGAAGAAAGTAAGGATGATGAAGATGCTCAAATTGTTAGCTTGATAAGACAGAATATTAATTTCACTAGAGAGATTGCTGTGTGACATTGCTACTCATCTTAAGGTCACGAATATGTTGGAAGTTGTCTTTCAGTTTACAAGATTTTTCGCTGCTTAAAATCTCAGTTTGGTCAGACAGAATAGTAATTTCACTAGAAAGATTGATGTGTGACCTTACTGCTTCTTCTAAAAGTCATGAATATGTTGGAAGTTGTCTTTTGAGAGTACAAGATTCTTAGATGCTTAAAATGTCTGATTAGTCAGACAGAATAGTAATTTCACTAGAGAGATTGGTGTGTGACATTACTGCTTTTTTTAAAGGTCACGAATATGTTGGAAGTTGTTTTTGAGTGTACAAGATTTTCAGCTGCTTAAAACTGTTGTTGAAACTTGAGAATTAACGGTGACATGGTTAGACACTTTGGCTGCGAAATCTATGTAAGTGATATGTCTAATTAATCTTAAAGGAAGTGGGACGGAATGGAGCTTTGTGATGATGTGGCTCAACCATAAAGCTCCATTGTATCTACTTCTCTCTCTTTTTTCTCCTCAATAAAGTAAGTTTTATCAATGGCACAAAGGCAGGTGAGCAACCTGCTACAAGCTCAAAAAATTACAGTTCAAAGAAGCCTCCAGTTATGACACAAGACTTTGCACCTGTCCAATGCAATCTGCCTAGTAACCACAGAGGAATCAACTAATCTTCCCTGTATGGACCTTTTGATCCTCGAGACAATTAGATCAACTCTTTCCTGAAGATATAGATTAGATTAGACTGAGCAAAACTTACTGTCTCAGAATTTTAGAGTATGAAGTATTGGCATCATCAATTGGATTAAGAGAGGCGACCCTATGTGATAAATTCTACAGAGCAACTTGGAAGACCACGGCCATTCAACAAGCAGTTTGGATGAATGCAATCTGCATCACAATTCATAATGAAAGAGAGGAAAAAACCGTTCCTCAGCCATGTCAGTGCTAGTAAGCATGATGTGAAATCTGTACTTCATAGTGATTTGGAATTTGAATCGAAGGAGCATACATTTAAAATTTTCTGGTAGAGACTAATAAAGGGAAAAGCAAAAGGCATTGGAATCAAAATCATCCTGTTTGCTTCCCCTAGAATCACTTCCTCAACAAGTTGTCACCAATCCAAACATGCATGTTTCGCAAGCCAACGCGCATATAATAGTTGGTGCAAGTGGAACCCATGGTCTCGGCATAGTAGAGACCATCTTATCATCTTTGTTAAGTTGTTCAGCTTTCCTCTACACCTGTTTCTCTTGGAATATCTTCTTTCTCGGTGTCTATCGAACTGTCTTACTCTGAGTCTCTTTCCCTGAGAATCCAATTACTATGTATCGGCTGACAGTGTTGGAGCACGACCTTAGAGCATCCTCCTGTTGCTGGCGTTTTAGACGGAATCAAAACTTCTTTAAGCTTCCTTTTGATGCTCTGAGGCGAACTTGGAAATGGCTCCAATCGCTTCACAGATGCTTCTCAACTTCATACAACCTACTGCGCGGGAGATATTCAAGCCACATATGATTGGATTCCAGCGAATCAAGCTACTCACATGCCAAATCACCCTTTGGTCATAAATTAAATATATGGACGACTGGACGTCAGACGAAGCATCGGCCACTTTTCCTTCCCCCCAGGCAGAGAACAACATGGAGTGCTAGTCCTAAGAAGTTGTCATGCAAGTCCTGGGGAGCATTGAAAAATATGGAAACCTCTTTACAATGAAGAAACCATTCTGGCACCTGTCTTCCAATTAGGAGAATGCCGACTCACGATGAGTTCCTGTCATATAGATAGTAGGCATATCAGGCATTCAAAGTTGGAGAGAGAGAGAGAGAGAGAGAGAGAGAGAGAGAGAGAGAGAGAGAGAGAGAGAGAGAGAGAGAGAGAGAGAGAGAGAGAGAGAGAGAGAGAGAGTGGGTCTGAGCTCTAGAGTCCCTTGCTTAGCGCACTATACAAAGTAGACAAGTTTCTGCCGAACGAATGGGTTCGCTGCCAAGTTTGCCTTAGAGCATCGGAAGGAATCTGAAGGAAGTGTGGATTCCATCTAATATGCGAGCAATTGAGGGTCGGTGTGCTCCAATAGCCTTAGCTAGTTGAAACAACTCAGATGCTTGAAACAGACCAAGAGGAACACAGTCAAATATGTTTGAGCAATCTTTGGTGTGATGCTGAGATGTACAGAAATCGTTATCCAATCTGTTTGATGATATAAATAGATATATATGGGAGTTGGGCATCCAGAGCACAAGACGGGCTATTAAAGGTCGACTGCAGACCCATGACCACATGTAGTCAAATTTAGGTCAAATTTTCACATACTCAACCTTATTCTAAGGGAAGAAGAAAGTCCAAATCAAACAGAGCTAGAGTAAGCTGGTCAATGTCTTCCACAGGAAAGACATGACAACCATGATATTGGCGGACTATGAGTTCAAATGGCACTTGCTGTTATCGTGGTGTCGGTTCGCAATGCTCATTTTTGTCGAATTGATCGTGGCTTCTTAAGGAAGTAATTATGAGGGAAACGATCCGGCGGTTTTTGATTTCCATGCCTTCACATTTTCACATTTTCCTTTTTTTAATTTTTGTCCCTAGAACTTGTTACATGTCTGATCGCTCAATTCCGATTCGAAATCCGTATTAATACAAGCTTCGCCATCGGCCTAATGACGTGCTAAGAGAATTGCTGGGTTCAACCATTACATAGTGAATCATGGCTCGTAAATTTCAATAAAAAAGCTTGATATATAGTTTATGCCTTCCATTATGATATTGTGAAGAGCAGTCTACTAGACCTAAATTAGGTGATAGCTCTTAGAAATTTCTTTGCGGCATTTCGATGGATAGACTTCTCTTACTGCAGCTAATAAATCTGAAAATTCTCAATATGAACCATAAATATTTTTTGGCTTGATGAACACGAAAATATGATAGAGCAACCTTGCATCATGTCAAGGGGGATTGACACATTTTATGACACTGATAATGCCATATTCTTGAAAAAACGATTCGGTAGATATTTTATGAGCAGAGTGAATAGATGATGTATGAAAATTATCCGTCCGCTAGCTTTACTAAATTAGATAATTTATATGTTACATTTCTTTTCGATAAAAAAAAAGAACAAGAAGTTAGATAAAAGGGTATTTTGGTTTTATAATGTACCAATAGTTCTTGGACTTTTTTTTAAGCTAATTGAGATCTTAAACAACCTAATTTTATTTTAACGATATTAGAGTTACTAAAAATTGGATTACGTGGGCATTTGACACGTCGCTTGGTAAACACTGACACTGTAAAAATAATAGAAAAGAAAAAGCAACACTGAGTCTGTAAAAATAATAGAAAAAAGAAAAGCAAATCAGAATACACGAAAGATATCGTCTGGATTTCCCCCTTTTTAAAAAAAAAATTTCCGACGACTTCAAAGAAGCTGGATTGATGTCTTCTGCGTCGCGACTCTCCTTTGCAGCCGTGGGACCCTATCCTCTCGTCTTCTTCAAAGCGTTTTTTTACACGTCGTGAGTTTTGCTTCGCGCTCGAGCGAAAGCTGCGGCACAATTACACGTCGTGAAGTGCCGCGGTGGAAGTGATGATTGTTGAGGCAGAGAGCGAGGGTGATAGAGTCTCTTTGGACTGCTTTGTTCAGTCCAATATTCCACGAGGAAAGAACTAACAAAATCATCCATGAATTTGAATGATGGCTTGAGCATAGATTGAGACTTTAGAGCTTCCAAAGCCATTGACATCTGCGTGAACGAGATTCATCTCCTACCGCCAGCGCTTGTCCCTTCATTATTTCGTCTGAAGAAACCCCACTGCTTGACGTACACCATGTGTTTGTGATTTGCCTAACCGAATCCAGCTTTAAACGACCCCCTCCTCCCCAAAATAAACCAAACACATTGTTTAATTTACGGATTTAAATGTTTTGACTACTAGCTTTGTGAAGTTTGTTCTATTTGTTTTGTTTAGTCTTTTTATGTAGCAGCTTGTTTCAAAGCAAAGTGACATTCAATCTATTATATCAAGGGAAAATTTCAAATAAGGACCCAAAGTGGGGTCGTTTTCTCAAAATGGGGTCCAAAGTGAACATAGTGTTAAATAAGGGCCTGAAGTGCCCAATCAATCTCAAATTGGGGCCCGGAATGCCCAATTAGTCTCAAGTTAGGGCCTGGCCTCGGCCAGTCAAATGCTCACCGGCCGGCGAGAAAGTTACTGTTCCGACGAGGGCAGTTTTGTCCAAATAAAATCTGAATCAAAGGAAAAGGCAATTTTATAAAAACAAAACTTTGCGTTTTTCTTTTTCCAAGCCTAACCCACTTCGATAAAAAGAAAACCCCAATCCACTCCGATGAACAAAAGGGATGACCTCGAAAGATCGAGGCGGTGGGTGACCGGCGATGCGTGACCGGGTCGGGCGGCGTGCGATAGGGCGGCGGGGCGGCGACGTGTGACGGGCGATCGTGTCTTTCCTTCACCCATCTTCTACAGCTACAAGAATCGATCCTCTGCTCATGCTCGCATTTGAACGGTTGATGTGAAGTTCCCGCCTCCGCGACATTCTTTGCGATTTTGTGCTTACCAAATTTGCTCTCGGTTCCTCTTTCGGCTCATGAATGTTTAGATTCGGACAAAATCCTTAAGCGTCGAACATGCGTCTGAAGATCCCTGATCTCGTCTCCATCCCGGAGATGCTATTTTGCGGCGTGTTCCTAAGTTCGCTGGACATGTCGAAATGGTAAAGTGCGTGCATCTTCATTGTTAATCTCTGCGTCCAAGAACAACGATTCAGTTTGCAATGCGGACTGGCTTTTGTTTTGGAGCGATCTGCTGAATCGGTGTGTTAGGTCGGAGGTTACAGATGTGTTCTGTCGCTTTACTGATGTTGTGGGAACAGATGAAATTGGAGAATTGAAGCAAATTTACCTGTATCTGAATCAATGTCGTTGTTTTCTCTCTCTGAAGTTGGAAGAAGGCTCTCTGGCACAAACAATCTCTTGAACATGGATTACCTCTTTGGGGTGGCATGAAAATAGGGATTAGAGGATTCACCTCAGCGGAGAACCTCTCCTACGATTCACACAAAGCGTTCGTGTCTTTCGTTGGGTGAATCCGTCAAGGTTAGTTTTCCAAATTGGAGCTCTGATTTGAAACCCTAATTTTTCTAATCTTCAAATTTCTTTCGTTTCTTAGTTCCTAAATTGGTTCAACTTTTCCTCCGTCCAAAAGAAGGCGATTGCAATATTTGAAGTAACATGTTGAGGCGTGAGCATGTCGCGGAATACTACAGTAACAGCAACGGCGGCCAAAGTGAGTTGAAGGAATACTATTTATCAATCGCTAAAGAAGATTGCAGATGCCAATCTAGGTCCTTTATGTCATGTGAAAAGGTACTCAACAAATTGTGTGTGGTGGTTGTTTGTTAAGTAATTGTATTGCAAATACGCTAGTTGCTGGATTCATTCTCTGTGGCTAGGCTGTGTGCAGTGGACTTATGTAATTCTGTCAGTTTTTAAGGAGTTAATGGTGTCATTTGGCTTCTAAGTGTTTCTTATGTGGGAGTGCAGCACATTCACACTTTGATATTTTTACTTCCCTTTTTGCTAGTAGTAATTCCACAATAGAAGTCTTAAACAAGCAAACGGCTTCTAAGTAATTACTAGAAGGTACCAAACCCCTAGTAGCCGCTATAGTGGTGCAAGTGCAGTTGTCATATGTGCAACTGTTGCAACAATGCACGCAGCTCCAAGTTGCAAGCCTTTACTTGTTGGGCTTCCTATCAACGGCTGCTTTAGTGAAATTTTTCTGCATTATCAACCAGCTTAGAGTGTTATTTGCTTCATCTGCTCTTTTATGATTTTGCATGTATTTAAAGACTATTAGTATTAGTGTTGCTTTTCTCCTTAAAACATACCCTCCTCAACCTTTTCATCCCCCAGTCAGATTTCTTAATTCGGAGACACCCTCTTTGCCTTCCACAATCAAACTGGGACAGATTGAATGAATATCAAACCTATGCCTTTGTAATGTCAGTGGTCTTTTCTAGGGTATTTGGGTCTTTGTCCTTTTTTACTTAAGTTTGTATTATGCACCATCTCAATTGATGGTGTAATAATATACTTGTGGTGCCCATAAGGTAAATGTGAAGAAAGCAAACAAACTTTAAGAGCTATGGCTTCAAGTGGCTTGCTTGGATGAACAAAGGTTGAATGTTATTCATGGACCAATACATCTGTAAATTATATTTAGCAATACCAAGTGATTTAAAATGTGTTGTTTTCTTGTTATAAAGACATTTAAATTGAGACATTGGCCCTCCACAAGCTTTTGTTATTACTTCCCATATGGTACTTGTGTGACTACTTGACTGATGTTTCATATGTTCATATTCTGTATTCACCTTAAGAAAATGTCTTCTTTCAAGTTCATTTTTGGCGAATAATTGCTCCACATATTGACATCAACTTAGGGGACTGTTCTTTCCTTGATACTTGCTGGCACATGAAGGTCTTTTTTCATCCCTATCTTTGATCCTTGGGCATCCTTGTTGCAGCTTTAATTAAATCTGATTGATTTTTCTTTTCCATAGACATGCAAGTATGTTCATTACGAGCTTGACCCAACACCGGATCGCCACCAATGATGATGGGGGCAGCAGCAGCACCCTCCCAAGCCATTAAAGCCTACAACGTGAGAATACTGTTTGGAAGTAGAACTTGGTGAAGCACAGTGGATCAATTGTGATATCAGGAACTTTAGAATTGATGTGATAGGGCAATTCGGTTATTATAATGGCAGATCCTTCATAGGACATCCATATGGAATTGCCTTATGGGACAATGTCGATGATGAGATGCAAAATCTCAATGTCCCCGCATTGTAGACCGATGGCTTGATTTTTCTATGGGTCACTGGACGTGCCATGGAGCTAGGACGAGAATGGTATGGTCTTGTTTGTTTAAATGGACCAATTTAATTCAAAACATTTTTAGTGCATGTGCCTTTGTTATTTGCTCGATAAAGTCTTTCCATGGGGAAAGAAACGGTAGATACAAGTAATAATGTCACATCCCGATTTTTGGGCCTGGGAAGCCGCAGGTAAATTGTAATATCCTCAATTTCAGTCCCCTGGAAATGACTATGATTTAAGTTTGGCAGTTTTCCAATCAGAACAAAATTGTTTTCTCTTGTTTTGAAAAACCTAGTTTTCGGATCATTTGTACCCTTTTGCTTTGTTATTTTTGGGGAGACTTTTGTAATCCGAATTTCCAAGCGCTTTCTTCTGGAAAGTTGTTCCAAACATTTTGAAGTTTTACATGATTTACTTTCAGAATTTTTGGAGTTGAGATGAGTGGTACAATGGCCTAAATTTCAGACTGTGTGAAACTGCCGGAATGGGAATTTTGGTGATGTTTACACCGTCTTTATTTTCTATGAGCTTTTCTGGGCCGAGTTTGGAAAAGTTTCCTTGATGAAAATTGTTGAGAACTTCCTTTTATATAACGTGTGTGAATTTGAGAATTTTCTGAGATGATTTGGATGCTGGACAGAGCTTATTTTGAGAAATAAAAGTGCTATTCCAGTAAGCTATTTTTAGTCTGTTTTTGAGTGACTGAAAATGGTATTTACAAAGAGAATTAGATTTTGTGTTCTTCACGAAAAATGTTTATTAAGGTCTTATTTATGACATATCTAAATTTGAGAATTTTCGGAGTTCATTTACTATAATTTTAAGTCCAATTTCGTGAACAGTGCAAAACTGTTCGGTTTTGCCAGATTTCAAAGATTTAGCATTTTCTATATGAAAACGTTGGAATTTGGACTTGGTGTCTTCTGGTGATTTAAAGTACACGTTCCAAGCTTTCAAATGAGATATTTTATGCATTTTTCGGAGGTCGGACCAGGGGAAAACGAAAATTGGAAACAAATGGCCAAGAATGAAGCTTGTTCAAGAAGCCTCATTAATTGCTTTGACTTTGGAGTCCCTATCATGATGACATGAATTAATCGGCCATTATTATTGCTTGGACTTTGATGGCCTTCATGATGGAGCTTGGAGGTAAGCGCCACCTCATTGCCCCCCGATGACCCAAGCGCTTACCTCATCCTTTTCTTTGGCCCCAAGATTCGGCTTCCTATAAATAGAAGAAGGGCCATTCGGCCAAGAGAGAGAGAGAGAGAGAGAGAGAGAGAGAAAGAGAGAGTAGCCGTGAGGGAGAGAGAGAAAGAGAAAGAGAGAGAGAAAACTAAGAGAGAAAAAGCTAAGGGAAAGAAAAGAAAGGGCGACACCGTGAGTTGCCGAGAGAAAACCAAGAGAGAAAGAAAGCCGTGGGAGAGAAAAGAAATGGCCATCGAGACCCCAAGGCCGTTGTTCTCACCATCCGCTTCTTCTCTCTCTAGTTCTTGTTTCAGTTTTGAGTAAGTACACTTCCTAATATCGGGAAAGGAAGTTGTGATGCTAGACACGGTTTTGCTTGGACCGCTTTCTCGGTCATTTGGTTGATTGTGGTTAGTTCATTTTTGATTTGATCATGTTTCGTGTTTGATGTTATTTTGAGATGGAACCGAGCCGTGGTTTGTAACGTGTGCCGATGTGTAGCCATGCTTAATGTTCTCTTGTTGAACTTTGCTATTGATCTGCCATTGATGTGGGTGCGGTAAGGGCCGGCTTGTGCTAATGGCGATCCCCGCCCTCGCTTGGTATTAGTAGGTTTACTTACTGGGTCTCCCCGACTCACCCCCCATTTTTCCCACCCTCAGGTTCATAGGATGGTCGAACGGACGGCGACGTCAGGAGGAGTTCGAGCCATGTTGCAATTCGGGGAAAGCGAGGAGCGAGAAGTCATAGTGGGGATAGGAAAACCCAAACCACAAGTTTATTGTGTAAATGGCTATGAAAATATGTGTTGTTGCCATGGCCCGAAGGGCCTGTTAAAACATGTTTGCATACTTTGAAAATATAAGGTTTGCTCATGATGCTGTTGTCTAAATCCCGCTGTTGTTGTTATTGTGATTGTCCCGAGTATGCTTCCGCTTGTGTTTAAAGAAAGATAATAATGAACGGGACGTCACGTTAATGGCCCCGAGGTCGGGGCATCACAAATAAACTCCACGGAGGTTGCATGAGTGCATGTGTGGAAGTCACTAGATGTAGTAGTGGCTGTCCAGTTGTTCAGATTTGTTGAATTCCTCTAAAACATTATGAGTAAGTGATGCTTTGTCATTTCCTAAGGGACCTGATGTTAGAGCTCATAATGCTTTTTACAAATGAAATCATGCTGTTTATCATTTATCTAGCTCTTGCATAATTAATTTGTTTGCATTTTTAGGTTTGGAACTTTGGGGGTACAAGCGTGTTGAGAAAATAATCTGGGTGAAGACCAATCATCTTCAGCGGATCATCGAATCGGCCGCACGGGGCCATTAGCTCAATCACAGTAAAGAGCATTGCCTTGTTGGAATTAAGGAGAATCCGAAGTGAACAGGAACATTGATACTTGACGTCATTGTTGCTGAGATTTGAGAGATTAGCCGTAAGCCAGGCAATGTTTGTGAATAACACACACTAATTCTTGTAACTGATCCAAACTGCGTGAAATCTATTTTTTTTTAACTGTTTTCTGGGTTTGCTTTTATGATCTTAAAATGGTGAATGTCTTTATATACACCTGAAGATGCTGGTGTAACCTAACTTGTGCACTGCAGAAGCCACATCTCTCGAGTTTTTCAAATATTATAGAACGTAGATTGTCCATTGTAATTTATGCTAACGAAAGCACTGTTTTTGCAGATGTATCCAATGCTGGAGAGGATTAGTCCGAGGACAAGAAAATTAGAGTTGTTTGCTCGCATGCACAACACTCATGCAGGGTATTGTTATTCAATTTACTGTCCTTTATTTTTTAAAATAAGAATAAGCTGCCGAAGAAAAGTGAAACTTGCATATTCCTCTTATGGACAATAGATGGTAGAAGAGTCTAGGTATTTTGGACTACTGTATATATCTGATGAACAAACAATTCATAATGGTTAATAAGTGGGTAATGCATGTGTTTTGCCTAGCATCTTAGGATTGTCACTTCCAGGGTGAAGGCCCTCTTGTCATGTATATCGATTAATTTTTAGCAAAAGAATCTCATCCTGGTATTATCGTTGCCTTGAGGTCTCTTTGGATGGTTCGTGTCATTTTCAGGTGGTTGTCACTTGGTAATAAGTTGAGCGCAGGATTATTAGTAGAAGAAGGGCTGCAAGCAAGATTTAAGCCGGTGTACCCTGATGTTGAGGTGCAACCGGCGTCTCCTCCAAGGGCTTCGGTGATGGAAGTTGACTTGGCTGCTGCTCATATGAGGAGTCCGTTTGCAGCAGCGGACCCCAAGTCTGCTTTCGCGCAGTTTTCAGAACCTACAATTTCTGGAGCTATGGGGGTCGATATAGTGAGCTAGAATGGCGCCATCACTATGGGGGTCAAAGCGAGACAATAAGATCGATGGGGAATTCCCGCCAGATGTTGTCACTGATGCATCCTGATGTGTTGGTTTTTGGCTAATTGGTTTTCATTGGTATATCTGTAGTTAAAGCCCTGATGTGCTGGTTTTAGAACTTTTGATTTTTGATGTGGGTGCAAATTCAGTTTTGCTTGTCTTGTAGTCCATTTACTTGCAATCGCACATTCAGAAGATTTATATCACTAGATTAAAAAAATTGTACACCAAGGTCTGTCATGTTAGCGGAGCAATGAGTTGGCAAAGAAAAGTCAGCGTCTTGCACTAATCGTAAGTTCAACGTTGGAACTTGCTATCCACTAAGGAACACTCCCGAAAGAGGATCAAAGTAAAGGGACATGAAAGTTCTATTTTTCACATTCATAACAAGCAAAAGAATCATGAAGGAGCGAGCAAGTTGCGGTGGATATCCGAAAAATGTGCCTTCATGTAAGAGATTATAACCACTCCTTGCAGGATCATGCCAATACGACACATTACTAAATTATGAGGTATAAGTAACCAACTGCTTTAATAAGGAGGCAAGACCTAGTTGCTTACAAGTAATGTGGAAATTTCCAAACTGGATCGACTAATTATACCTTAAAATAAAACAGATGGCCAATGACTCATGAAGAAAGAGAGCAAAAGAAAAAAGGAGACTTTAAAGGTTCAACTTCATGAGTAATCTTCCTTTCATTGATGTCGAAGTCAATATGTCTTATACAATAGCAAAAGTACGTGTATACGTGTACATCTAGCAAGCATTCCTCCTCCACTGAGTGACTCAGTGGTAAACCTTCAAGTCCGTTCCCTTGCTCCAGAAAGACGAAAGTGAGAAACACGATCTTGGTGCTGTAAAATTTCAAATGGCATTGAAGTAAGTTACTCGGAAAAAATATCGTTACGCAACAGGAAAACTGACCTTCATGTAGCAAATCACTTGCACTAAAGTTACCACCTGCAAGAATGATCCTGCAAAAAACCTGTAAATAAGCATCACATCTTTAGTGTCTTGTGGGCTGTGTAAATGTTTATTTCACTAGATAATCATATATGTATAGTCATACAAAGTGCTGTTCCAACTTTCCAAGCCATTAGGCTATACTTTTCTCCGTTATGCAAGCCATATGCACAGACAAGTTCTTGCAGCTACTTTAAGATAGTATTGGCATTGAAAAGTTCCTGTAATACAGATAGTATTGCAACTACTTTAAGATAGTATTGGCAATATAATTCAAATGCATAACAAAGAATCATTCATAACAAAGCTACTCACCTCCCCTACAAAAACCAGCAACCCCAATTGTAAATGCACCTTTACCTTTCATAGCTTCAACTATTCGCTTTGAACCTTCATATCCTTTATCATGCCAAAAAAGAGAAACATCCCAATTTTCTAAGCACAGTAGACCTATACATTGAGATGCTTCCAAAATGGACTCATTTAGACCCATCCATGTCAACTGCTAGTAAAAAAAAAAAAAGAATTTGTGTTGTTGGTCTTGTTGGTCTTTCATATCTCAAAAATTGCTCGTCTTCGCATCCTCCTTTTTACCTACAGTTGAATAAAAATAAATAATTAGTGAAAACAAAGTCAAGCACAAGTAAGAACACTTTTATGACAAAGTCAAGCATAGATGAATACTTGCATCTTCTATCTTCCGATATATGATGTTGAGCTTGAAATGTTGTTAAAAAATGACGATGCAGTTCAACTGTCTCACTTTGTGATGTTGGGGCTGAGGGAGTGCTTTCTACCACATCTTGTGAGCATGAGGCGACGTAGAAGTTAGGGTTGATGATGTTGCTGCTATTGTCGCCATTGATGCTACTGATTGATTCTTGCAACGATACCTGTTATGGCCTAACCCACCACATTTTTTCATAAGTGATTGTGGTGTTCTGTCTCTTCAACTTTATTCCCACCGTGACGCCCGAACCTCCGTCGAGCTGCGACATCCCACCTCCGGTCGAACAGTGCGATGTCCTAGGAATGTCGTCGACCTCAAAGTCTCCATCAGAGTTTTACAATTACAGCGGATACTAACAATCAATCCCTGACAAATAAAATTGGGAAAAATAGGAAAATGTACGTTTTCATTTCCCATTGCCAAACTTAGACCATAATATTTACAGTTACAAAGCCACTACATATGTAAGTGCCCCAAAAACTACAAGTCACTGAATATACAGGTACACACCGAACTACATCTACAACACTGTGGAAGTGTGCTTAATCCATATAAAGTTATCGCCCATCGGAAACTCTACAACGTCCAACTCGGTGTGCACGGGTACCCCAAAATGCTCTGGTGGCGGTGGTGGAGGATTCATGGCTCAGGTCGGGTTTCTGAAATGTTTGGTTAAAACAACCGTGAGAACACTTTTCAGTAAGTTCACCCCTAAACCCAACCTAGGCTATCACGTACCTCCAGATAATCACATAGACACACGTGCATTCGTACACATCAAACCATTACATTGCAGGCACATCAAATAATATAGTCAAACTCAAACATGCGCACACCCGTACTCAATCACAATCACATCGTATGCAAACACGTGCATGTATCGTTCTCATCCCACTATTCCTTCCATTCTCATTTTCACTTTCACATCCACTCGCCCGTGACCAGCGTTGAAGTACGCCTCGGGCACTGCTGCGACCCTTCATTTCCACTTTCACTCACACGGTGACCCGCGTTGAAATGCGCACCTCGGGCATCTGCGATCATTCATTTCCTCTTTCACTCACCAATGACCAGCGTTGAAGTACACATCTCGGGCACACCGCGATCATTCATTTTCCTCTTTTACTCACGGTGACCCGTTGAAGTACACGCCCCGGGCACACTACAATTATTCACCACATCCGGCTCGCGTACCCGTTCCGCCTCGCCCCAATCGCGACCTGAGCATCCCACCTCCCGTGCCCGATCCCAACTCAGCTTGTGCCGTCGACAGGCCTACATGATTGGAACTCGAGCTTATGATGCCTTGGTCAATCCGGTCTCACCCGAGCTGATTTGTGCCTCGGACCGATTCTCATACTTGCTTTTTCAAGCCTCAGCCCATGCCAAATGCAACAGACCCTAAGTGATCGCTGCCCGAGCTTATGATACCCGGCCGATCCCATTCTCGCACTTACACACCTTCACATAACTTCCACAATCACATGCCACACCACTTTTCTTTCTTACTCATGCACATGTTCATCAAGCATTTGCCACACTCAACTGGCTCATCACACGCAGCCCGTGCACGCATCAATTAACACGTAAAACATGCTCACTCAAAGATTCGACATGGCCAATTCCAACAATTAATTTAATCTGGCCCACGCGTTACATAATCAAATACATTTCAATCCATCAAATCATGGTTCAATAAACACACAAGTCCACTCATGGGCCCACAAACATAGCTACGTTCATAGGCATAATTTTGACATTTCCAAGTCTATTAATCACCACAATCCAGCCATACTACCACACACTAAACCGACACCACTTGTCCTTAAATTGAGCCCTAAGCTCGCCAATTCCATCCCACAACATCCGACACTCTATTTAATCTCACTCCAGCCTCAGAACATCCTCATTTCATCCTCAAGTTACCTCATATAATACACAAATAAACATTCAATTAAATCAACCCCATCCAGAATAATTCAAACATGCCCAAAACACGTAAATTGCCAATTTTCTCCGACCAAATGGCGTCGAATTAATTCCGGTCCTTCACGACACTTTCTCGCCATTAAATAATGGTTTTAAATATCCAACTTAAGTCCCGAACAAATCATCACAGTCCCATGAACAGTAATTCAGAACTCGTGAACAGTAATTCGTAACTTATAATTCACCTCAAATCGTCCTCAAAATATTTCAAAAATAATCCTCAAGGCCCGCCAAACATTTCCAATCATAAACCCCAATATTTCGCATCTGCATTTTGTAAATTTCACCGTCCCAACTCAATTATAATTTCAACACACAAAAACACGAAAATTGCTATTTTTCTCTAACCAAATGGTTTCAAATCGATTTGAGTCCTTCACGAGACTTTCTCGCCATAAATTCTCGATTCCAAAAATTCAACTTATGACCCGATCGGCCCATCATAGCCCCATGAACAGTAATTCACAGCTCGTAAACAGTAATTCGCAGTCCCTATTATTTTTATTTTTGATGAAAATTTTCTGGTTTCAATTCTAAGGCCCGCCACCTAATCCCACTTCTAAATCATGCCATTCCGCACCTAACCTATGCCCGGTTTTGCCTAAAATCGCCTATTGATACCCGAAATCCTAAATTGGATTTAGAGCGTGACTTACCCGCGTTTTTAGACTATTACGGCTAGAACGGAGAGTAGTGGCACTTAATCCGGGACGGCGGACGTGTCACACTCCCCTGTGGCGGCGATCAACTTGGGCACAGCGGACTTTGGGCGATGGCCGACTCTTGATTTGGGTTCACGGCCACTTGGGGAAAAGAGAAAAAGAGAGAGAAAACGGTGGCTGGTGGTGGTGGCTTGGGGCTGGTACGGAGGCTCGACCGGCGATTTGGTGACCGTCCGGCGTGTGGCGGTGGCCCGGCAAGGGTGTGTGCGGTGGAGGAAGAACGCCAAGGAAAGGCCACGGTGAAGGGGGAGGTTTTCACGGCAAAAAAGAAAAGGGGGGTTGATCGGGAGATGAAGAAGAAAATGGAGAGAGAGAGAAGACAATTCTTGACTCAAATAGTGACCATTGACCCAAGGGGAAAATGACCATATTACCCTTTCCTCATATTTTTAATCCGACAGTCCCGATTCGATCTCATCTTGATCCGACAGTAGAGATTGATTTTTCCACAAAAATATCTAAGGGTATACTTGTAATTTCCAAAATATCCAAGGGTAAAATTGTCCAATCAAAATTTTAGGGTAAAATTACCAAAATGCCATTTACCCTTTGTTGCGACCTCCCGAACCGCCTCGGGGCCTAAGGGGTTTGGCTAATGGATTACTAGGCTGAACCTAGCTCGAGCCATCCCAAGCCCATACCAATTCGCAACTTAAATTAAAGTTGTTAACATACAAATTAATTTCATTTAGGAGTCGCCATTAATCAATTTTGGTGGGTCGATTAGACACCCAAGTGAAGCCTGCCAGGAGAAATACTTCACTTCTACGAATCAGAAATTCAATTGGTACGGGGACTTGATTACACTAATTGGCTGATTAGTGCCCTTCGGTACCTAATCTTGCCCAATTCACCACCTAACATGTTTGCACTAACTAGGAGTCTCAAAAATTCATTCCTAACTAGACTAAAGGAAGCAACAATCATTACATGAACCTAACATGCACGATTAACCACATGCAAGATTAAATTAAACGCGCAATTGAAGCATGCGAATCAAGCGATGAGTAATCAAACAATGCTAATCACACAAAAAGGAGAGAGAAAAGCAATTCTAAAACCCAATTTCCAATTTTTGATTTTCGAAATTTTTGAAATTTTTTGAAATTTTTTTTTTTTAAAATTATAAATATAATTTTTTTAAAATATTAAATAATAATATAATATTAAAATATTATAAAAAATCGGATCGGGTCGAATCTCCACATTCGACCCGGATCGGGTTGACTTCGAGCGCACCGGCCTGGGTCCGCCCCGAGAGGTGGGCGTGGCGAAGCCCACCGGAAAAAAAAACAACCCAAAACAATTAATTAAAAACACCTAGGCCCAACCCACTAAAATAAAGAAAAAAAAAACAACTCAGCCCAGGTTCCCCAACTTCGCCCATCCGAAAAATGGCCCAAAACCTAAAAAACTATTTTAATTCCAAACTAAGGCCCAAAACCAAATAAGACACTAAAATCGCCCACCCGGTCGCAACTGTGGACCCGACCGGACGTAGTTGCCCTACCCGACTTGCCCGCCCTGACCCGGCGCGTGGCGCTTGACCCGACACGCAAAAAACCCTAGCGCCGAGGACCCGATTTCATGATCCGGTTCATGACGCCTCTCCATTGCCCTAGGGTTCCGCCTTCCACGGCGACCGCCCGACGCCAGCGGCCGATCGCCACACCCCCGCCACCACCGTGGTGACCGTGAGAACGCCCAAGCCTTGCCGGTTGGCTGGCCGGTGGAGCTAGCGTGATCCCTTTGGGGGTCGGCCGCCGCTAGTCGCTAGCTACTACCTCGGGAGGGGTGGCGGGCGCACTTCCGCCGCTAGCTACCACCAGCGGTAGACGACATCCGGACCTGCTCATCCAAGTTCTCGAGGAGTGGAACTAGCCACCGCTGGACCGCAATGGGTATTCTCAATGGTGAAATCCGCCAGCCAGATCGAAGTTCACAGCTGTCGCTTTCTCCCCACCTTACCTCCCTTCTGGGCCAAGCCGGAAAGAAACGAAAACGACTCTCGGGCCAGTTCCGGGACCGACGGCACAGCCAACACACCGCTAGTGAAGAGGATACGTTCGTGCTCAAGCACGATCATATACTAAGGGGAAGGAAACCGGATCTCTACCATGCATAACAGCCGAGCGGTTGGGTAGCGCAGCAAAGCGGGGGAGATTTTATGCGCGATTAAGGTTCAAAGCGTGCCGGGGTTCACCGAGAGGGGCGCATCAAGGCCACGATCGGGCGTGTGACATCACGGGCCCTCGGGCGAACAAGCGAGGCGGCCGCGAGCTCGACCCAGCGAACAAAACGAGGGGATGCCGACCAGTAGATAGCGAGGGGATGAGGCGGCGCTGCGGCGGCTCCCTATCAAGCTCGAAGTGTGACGAGGGCGACTACGGATCGGACTTCGTCCGGTCGTCCTTGGCGTTGCGGCAGGAAATCCTCGGTAGGCCCGAATCCGTCCGAACAAAAACCAGCGAAAACTTCGGGGTTAAGACACGGTGAAACATCCGGAACTCCGGCCCGGCCTTGGTGAGGCGATATTATTCGTCGGCCCGAAGTCCGTTGGCCTCGGATCTCTTGGTTCTTTCTCTCTCACTCGTGGAACTCTTTCTCTCTCCCTCTATTTTTCCCACCGAACTCTCTCCCCCTCCCTTTTCTCTTTTTTTCTCCTCCTGCGCCGCCTCCTTTTCTTCCTATCTTCTCCTCTCTTTTTGTTTCTGCTCTGCTGCCCTTCTTGCCTTCCCCCAGTGTCGCTGCAAGATTCGAGAAGGAAGGGGGCCAGCGTTGACTAGTTCAACGCTGGTTTTTTTTTTTTTAATTAAATTAACTAATTTTTAATTTTTTTAAAAAATTTAATTTTTGAAAATGAACATGGAAAATATGTTCTAATAGGCCCTATTAATGCAAATGTACCTAATAACTATATGCCATGCAGTTTTAATGAAAATATTTTTGGTTTAGGGGTTAAAAATTAAACCCTAATTTTTATGCGATAAAACCCTAAATGATTTGGGCAAAATTTAAGTGTCAACACCCTTAAAACATAACCTTTAATAAATCCTAGGGGTATTTTGGTCACTTTCTCCGTTTCTTGTCTAAATCGAATTTTTCCGAAGGATTTAAGCGCACTAAAAATTGACACGTGTCACGTTAACGTTGTCCTAGCATTCTGGCGTGACTTCCTAATTTTCCGTGTCCAATTTGGGCAAAAATTTTCATAATTAAATTCTATTAAACGCAACTCAAGCATTTCTCGAGCTAACGGGCGGTTTGTTGAGGAAATTCGAATCGACTCATGACCGATACTGAATCGAGTCACGTGCAAGTCCGTTTCGCGCGTGATAACCCCGGTTGTCATTAAAATCGAGAAGATCAACCACTTGATCCGAGGGGTACGATCGCTTGGTATAATTTCAGAATCATTCGTCAAGTTGTTTCGTGGTTCAACGGAATCACCCACGATCCACTACTAAGACAAAGGGAATCGACCCCTAACTATCCCTTGGATCGCCAACATTGCTCAAAATATCACTTCTAAGATTTAATGGTCGAAATCCATTCACAATCGAATTTTCTTTTGTCGCTACGAATTTAATTCCCTTATTAGCCTTTCTCTAATGGTTAG
>JAMXDD010000005.1:34591579-34604370 GCA_024733475.1 Syzygium grande | reverse complement strand
GGACTTGATTATAAAATTAAAAAGTATAAGGGCCTGAATAAAAGGTAGTGAAAGTACACTTTGGATGAAAAGTAGAAGTTTTCCTCACTCTACACACACACACACACACACACACACACACATATATAGACTGAAAATTAAAACGAAAACAACAAGGGAGAGACTTAACGTTTGAACATTAGAATGTGCTTAAAAGCTATACAGGGGAGCTTTTGTTGATGTGTAGGCTGTTGATATACCTTAAGAGTCGCCCGACCGAAGAAAGAAGATATATGTAAAAGTCCCAATATCTTTAAGGAGCCACTACATGAGAAGGTGAGAAGCCACGTACTGTTGCTCTTTGGATGGTACTTTTAAGTTTCGGTGACATACTAGATAAAATATTAGATATCAAAATGAGAATTTAACTATTCTTAGAGAATCCTTAATTTTATTAATGTGACTGAGGTTGATGAAGGCTCTTGTACTTTCACTAAACCCAAGAAGTTTTATCCATCTCATGTTAGAAAATTACAAAAAGATGCTTTACTCATAATTAAGTACACAAGAACCTTATGAGAAAAAGTCATCGTTCTGAGTTGAGAATACTTGCTCCCAATTCTTGAGTAGCAGCAACATCGCTATATACTGCAGATTTCTAGCTTTCGGGCGTGAAAAAACACAATACTGTTTCAGGCTAATGATTTCTTAAAGAGCATAGAGTGGTACTAAAATCATTGGTAACTAAATTTTGATCAGCAACTAATTTGGCGTGCATTTAGTAAAGTTGCCAATAAGTTTTATAGCAGTACCAACAGATATTTAGCCTAAAACTTGATGCTAAAAGTTACAAAAGTTCTGTGGAAGTACCGACAGTTATTTAATTTATTTTAAATTTACAAACTATTTCTGTAAATAACCAATATTATTACTTGTGTAACCAACGTGTTAAACTTACTAAGTTTATAGAGATATTACCAACTCATATTTGAGTCTCTAAATCAACTTTTACTTGATTTTATCAATATTACCAATTGGTTCAGAACTTACCAATATTTAATTGCTAAAATTAGCATCATATTAAAGAAGTTACTACTCTTATAGCAAGTCACCCATATTAATTTGAGCGATTTACTAACTCTTCATGGGTTAAAGTTACCTTTTTGTTTGAGTTGTTAACATATATGAAGTTAAGTTACTGGCGTTTATCCTCATTGCTTCAAAATCACTACTTGTTTTAATAATTTACCAGCATTATTTGCCAATGTTTTCAGCATGTAGTATTATGAACTCTTACAAAAATTACTGATGTTTTATTTGAGTCCATTTACTGATTTTTATTTGATTGTAACTTAAACATGCTGGGAAATACAGCTTAGTAGTGTATTGACGGAATTGTTAGTACTTTAAGACAATCAAATAAAAGTTGATAAAATGACTCATATAAAGATTATGTAACTTAAATTCCGCAAATAAATGATGGTAGGAATTAGTGTAATGGTGTCAGCAAAGTTTAAAAAATTTGCTAATTTCTGTAAGAATATCAACATTAATATGCTAGTAAAGCTCTCCAAATTAAGTTGGTAAACTATTATTGAAACAACGGGTAATTTTAGGGAAACAAATCCGGAATCAACGAGTAGGGAAAAATAACACGATAAGAGTAGATAATTTCGAATATGAGTCACTAACCTTTTCTAGTTGGTAGAGATTTGCCTCAAATGTTAGTAAAATTTCCAAGAAACAATCTAATAAGCATTGGTAAGTGAGCTCATATAACATCTGGCAATTTTCTGGAAGAGATAGTAACTTAAACAAGTTGGTAAGCTGGCAAATAAGCGATGACAGATAATTAAAAAGATTTGATAATTTCAAAACGTTAAAAATGAAGTGATGACTCAAGTAAAGTTGCAGTAATTTTTTCTCTGAGGATCTGACATTAAAAAAAACTTCTATAGGCAATAATAGTGAATATTGAATGATTGCATTAATTTTAAACAGTCAAGGTGAAGGCGCTCTACCATGAAAACAACCACAAGAGTTGGTAAATTGATAAGAAATAGTGTAAATTTAATTACCTGCAAGTTTACTAAATGAACATTGCAAATAATAATAACCATTGGTAATTTCACAACAACAAATATTGTTGGTAACTCGCCCAAATATGGGTTAGGGCTTGTTTGATAAAAACTGAAAAAGCTAAAATTTTAAATACTGATAAACACTTAGATAATGAAAAATACATGCTGTTTTAATAATAGATTAACTTTACCAAAACATAAAGAAAAGGAACATTATTAAAAGATTTTGACAGTATAATTAGTAAGATCTTAATTTCATTGAACATCGATCATTTGCACTTGAACAATGTTAGAATTCCTTTTTTTTCGGTTAATCACATTAAGTAATTTTCAACTTAAAGCAATTAATAAAGTTAGTAGAGTTCATCATGCGGGCTTAATGATATTAACCGTCGAAAGTTTGATTTTCAGCACGTAATATGGTTATCAAACAATCCCTAAGGTAAAAAGAGTCGATCTAACTTGTGAAATGTTGGAATCACAAAAATCAAAGTTGGTAGTTTCATATGAGTTAATAACTTTAACGAGTTGGCGCAACTTTCATTGTAAATGTCAGTAAAATGTTGGAGCAACTGGAAATCTTGAAACAATCAAATAAACATTACTCAAGTGGACTCAAATAAGAGTAATAATATATACACACACACATAAATATGTAGGGTGAAGCTCGCCTCAAGGTTGAGCTACTAGGCATGCTTACGCATGAGCTTTGCTTATTAAGTCGGTTTTTGTGGTCATTTTTAGCAAAATCTCGCCCTACATATGAATTTTTAAATATTTTGGTAATAATTGATATAACTTTATATTATATTACATACCCTAAGAGAGTAATGCTATTTTGGTAATAAATGTTTTTTGTATATATAGATCTCTATTACGAATACAGGTATGCTATGTGCTTAAAATGATTGTTTATGATGAGGTCTGAAAATAATATAACCCATCTCATATTTGACTCATATTTAACAAACAATAATAAATGAAAAGATCAAATCTATATTTGGATCATATTTTAAATAAATCATTTAAATCTCATTTGAGAAATAATAATCTTAGGTAGTGATCAATCTTAAAGTCGGCTCATACATTTGACAAAATAGACGATAGTGAAAAAACCCAATAAGAACATTCATCGTCATAGAAAATTATATAACATCATTTACAATTAAATGAAAATAATAAAATCACCCATCATCGAAGAAAAAGAAAGTAATATGTTTAGAGGGTTCTATCACGTTGACTGTATATATTTCAACAACAAAGTAGCTCATTTGAGGCCCCGGATGTTTACTGGATCATCCGTGGCCTTCCATTCAACAAACCTGAGGCCCATTTTAGGTCCATCTTGGGTTTGTCGGTCCTCACGACAGCCCACAGCTCATACAAGTTGTTGGACCTAACAAAGAAAAGTGGCCTCAAATACGAAAATCCATCCAAGAATCTTGGCCCGTTGGGTTTATTCATAGGCGGGGTCATATTAAATTAAAAGAAACAGGCAACTGGTCCGTCCAATTAAAACGCGTGAAGAGGACACGCTTATTGATAGTGAAAAGTTATGAATGATGGTAAAATGTTTATTCGATCTATAATTTCTCGATTAGTGATTTTTATTTTGTGGGCCCTTCCATATCAAAATCAAAGGAAGAAAATACATGTGTTTGGGGCTTTGGTCCGAGTCCATTAAGGAAGACCAAGGCCAATGTCTTTCTCATATTTTTCAGGCCATGCCCGGCGGGCAAAGGCGATTGCCCAAGTGCATCCGAGTTGTGGACGGGTCCCTCGGGGCGCGATCTATAGTGTTAAAAGCAGTACTCATCGGGTCAAAAACCAAAGTCTTACCCATTTTTTTTTTCCAATAATGTTCACCGTTTTATGTTTGGATCTTAATATCATCCCACGTAGATTTTTCATGTCGAATTGTGCGATTCTTTTCATCATAACCATCTTGCAGTCATTTCCCATATGTGTTGTCACATATACATTTTAACAAGATATTGGACGATATTTAGCTAGGGGGTATCGGTTGGCATAAATTAGTTTAGATTAAATTTACCACTGGATATTAATTTGGGATCTTTAATGGTAATAATGACTTCTTTTTATCAAAGGATAAATCTAATAATTCCATGTAAGCTCTAGTGGAGAATTTGATTGTTGTGGATATATATTTTGTTATAATTTTCTGCACATATTTTATTTCTCTTGTGAAAAAGTCACGTCGATATCATCATTCAGAATAATATAATAAATATAGTTTTAGATCCATGCGACGCATGGGCATCTTACTAGTTTTCTATAAAAATCAGCAACATTAACTTATTGGTAACTTAATTAAATTGTTGATAACTTATGAACGCGTTATTGACTAAATGAGTTTTCAAACAAAATAGTTGGCAACGGAATTTGACAACTACCAATGTCTTTCACCTTTTAAAAGCACGGAACACTGTTCTCATTTTTGCATTACGGAACAGCAGAATCATCCCTATGTGATTTGTTTAGGAAAACTATAAGGACAATATATTTTCCTGTGGACAAATAGAAATAATTACTTGTTCATCAAAGTTTTGCAATAATGCTTATGGGTTATGATGTGTGAGATGTATTGTATATGTAGCTTCCCAATATATGGACATACCGCTCGTTTTCCTTTAAAAACTCAGAGCAAAATTTTGAATTGAATGTCTATCCAAGTTGGTTTCATTGTTCTTGTAGGACTTTAAAAAACTGAAGTTTGTTAACTTCAGTGGATGCCAGTCGTTGATTTGTATGCCGAACCTCGATTGTACTCCAAATCTCGAGATATTGGATTTCCATGGGTGCAAAAACTTGAGCGTGCCCACGAATCTGTTGCATATCACAGCAAGTTACAGTTGTTAAATTTAAGTGGGTGCTCAAAACTTCATCATTTCCCGGATGTGCTCCAATCCAAGAATCTTCAACTTCTCAATCTTAATGATTGCTCGAAATTGCAAAGACTCCCGGATTTTTCAGATAAAATGAAAGGCTTGCGAGGACTTTATTTAGGCAGGACTTCAATTGAGCAACTTCCTGCATCCATAGAAAATCTTGTCTCTTTGGGGGAAATGAGCTTAAATGATTGCAAGAAACTAGCAATCCTTCCGTCCAGCATCTATAGATTGCAAAATCTTGAATTCCTTTCGCTTGTAGGCTGCTCAAAACTAACCAAGTTTCCAAAGGAGGAGAATTCAAGTGATCCCCATACGAAGACAGGATTTCCTAAATTGCAGTTATTAAGCCTTCAAGGATGTAATCTTTTAGAAGTAGAGTTCTTGGAGAATCATTCCTGTTTTCCCTTCTTAAATTATTTAAGTTTCTCGGGAAATAATTTTACTAGTCCTTCTACATACGAGCAACAATATAAGTCGGTCATTTCGCATGTTTCACATTGCCAAAGAATACAAGGGATCCTCGACATTCCAGGACAATTGCAACGCCTATGGGCAATTGGTTGCGAATCTCTGTGTAAAAGTCCCTCCAACATATGTGACGTTGACAGTATTGACTCGGTGGTTGGTAAACCATTGACCTTCCATCAAGCATTGAGGCTTCAGGTTAGACTCTCTCTCTCTCTCCGATTGATATGGAGCTGTGTACATGTTGGCTGCACCGAATGTCTGTATATTGCAAAAGGTTAAAAATACTGAATTTGTGGGCTAATTAAAAAAAACAAACATATAGAAAGTGACTCGGCATGTATATGTAGTGAATGTGGCTATAAGACAACGCAAAGGAGATCCTTTCTACTTATAGAACTCTAGTTCGCTGTGGAATCACAAGGATCGCCCGTTGAAATAAATTCAACAATATATGTTCATCCAATTACAAAATCTTCAACAATGCATTTCCCGTTTCCATCAATTAAGTACAAAATATCTTTGTAATGCTATTGCTAACTACAGCTAAACTCTAGGACTACCCACTCAACTTATCATGGAAACTCCTCTTTCTAGGTGCCAATTTCAAAAACTATCTAACAGTGTATGTCTTTGACAGAATTTTTATCCATGCGTATGGTTGCCGAGATCTTCTTCTACCTGGGGGAGAGATGCCAGAGTGGTTGCTTCCTAATAATGAGGGTCATATATCTTTCATGGCTTCAAAGGACTTGTTTGAAAAGTTCCTAGGATTAGCTTTCTGTGTTGTACTCCGAGGAAAAGAAGGAAAAGAGAATTTCGAATTGGAGCTCATCCCATCAATTAATGGCAAAAGTAGCAAGACTGTCGGAAGGATTTTCGGATTGGATTTGGATCATGTGTGGCTTCGGTGTTATGAACCAGGGATGTTGTGGGACAAAGACGCTTTTGGTCCAAATGGCTGGAGTCATTTCGAGTTTACCATTAGAGTATTAGGTGGTGGAATTGTGAAAAAGTGTGGATTCCGACTAATATGCAAGCCTCTAGAGAATGATTTGGATGTTTTGCTTCAACATAATATATTGCTGGATCCATCTTTACTCTACAAGGTTCGGCATAAATATTGTCAAACGAGCACAGTCGAAGAAAGCTCAAGCGAAACAGAAGATTTACTGGATAGTAAAACTAGCACAGAGGAAACTGGTTCAAGTAATTTAGTCCTCAAAAGGCCAAACATGGATGACTTCTCACTTCAGGTCTATCTCTTTCTCTCTGTGTGTGATTGATACAAAGTCTACGTTGTGCGCACTATGTGTTTGTATAATGCAAAACTTGAAAATGCTAGATAAACAAACTAACTAATATTGGGTGATTTTGCACTATATGTATTAGTGGAGGCTAGAGCACGAAGATAATCAAACAAACACCGAGGAAGACAGTTCAACTGAAACAAAAGGTTTACAAGACAGTCAAGCGAGCACAGAGGAAGACAGTTCAAGCAAATTAGTCCAAAGAGGATTGGACATTACTGACTTCTCAATTGAGGTCTCTCTCTCTCTCTCTCTCTCTCTCTCTCTCTCTCTCTCTCTCTCCGTGCACGCGTGTGTGTATTGATACGAAGTGAATGTGGGGCGGGCTGTGTTTATACAACGCAAAAGCTGAAAATTCTAGACAAACAAACAAATCTAATAGAGTGGCTCTGCACGTATATGTGATAGAGTGGGCTACAACACTTGCAAGGGAATGGTTTCTATAGCATGAGTATTGTATATAACGTAAGCAAGGATTGATATGTCTAATTATTATAGAACTCCAGCTTAGGTTGAATTGCATGGGATATGCTCAAATCAAACTGTTCTACTTGAGCTGATTGCAAAATCAATTATATACTTCACTGTGGGAAGAATTTAGATCTATCTTTCAGTCCACTGTGGGTACTTCTAACAATTTATCCATATAACAGAAGTTTCGCTATTCCCTAATTCCTTCTGATTACCAAAACATTCGTCCTGTGGAAGAGATGCCAGAGGAGTTTGTCCTTGTTGAAGATGGTACCATATCTTTCATGGCTTCACAGGACTTGTATGACAAGTTCTTAGGATTGGCTATCTGTGTGGTTATCGGTGTACAAGATGGAAAAAAGGAAACATCTTTTGACATCATGCCGCATGTTAACGGTGAAAGGAGAAATGTGCTATCAGGAATTTCGGTTCATTTGATTCGAATCGCATGTGGATTCAATATCTCGAACCAGATGTGATGTGGGGATTGTTGGAGGGAGGAGTTGATTTTAGCCAATTTGAGGAGAGTTATCTAGGATTTAGCCTTACACTTAGAGTATCCGTGGAACCGTGAAAAAGTTGGGATATATGATAAGATCCAGGCGATTAGAGGAAGATTTGAAGTTTGCTCTTGAAGGCAATCAATTATTGAATCTAGCTTCACTCTATGAGGATTCTGGTGAATCGGCATATATAGAGGAAGAGGAAGAGGAAGGCAGTCTATTGAAGCGGCGACGGTTTTCAAGGGAACACTTACGCAAATGTCACATCATGTAAATGGGAAGAGGCGAGTGTAGTAGAGAAACGGATTAAATGGACATTTTTATGGTGGTCTCGTTTTGTTGGATAGCTTGGTCGCGGCTTGTGAGGAAAGGGAACTACTTCCTTTTTATTATCATTGTGGTGTGTTTGATGTAAGAACTTTTTATTAGTATGCCTATGTCGTTTTATTTAAAAAGTGAAATCACGAGCCAACGACACTTGTCATCATTCCATCAAATGCAAATTCATAGCGAGTGTTTGTTTTTCGTATTTCTTTGTCAATCGGATCATGATTTCATTGATAATTGTCATATTCTCCACTACATGCTTAGTTACGTGTCATTTACATACCACGTACTGATTTCATAGCAAGTGCTTGTCTCTGGACGAGTCTAATTGAGATCCCTTACAAGTGTTTGTACATATGAAAAACAAATGCTGGCAGCGAAGTGTCTTGCCATGTCGGTTAATTCTTACGTTTCAACAACAGTTTTAAGCAGCTATAATCTTGTACATTGAAAGACAACTTCCAGCAGACTCGTGACCTTCAGCTGAAGCAGCGACGTCATCCACCAATCTCTCTAGGGACTCATGATTGATGAGTCGGAAAGCGGGGTGATCCCTTCGACTGTTTTGTTCAGTCCAAAATTCCATGAGGTAAGAATGAACAACATCATCCATGAATTTGAATGATAACTAAGCCGCAGAATGAGAGTTTAGAGCTTCCAAAGCCATTGACAAATTCGTGAAGAAGATTATTTCCTACTGCAAGTGCTTGTCCCTTCGCTCTTTCTTCGGAACAAACCCCACACTGTGACGTCCAACAGGTGTTTGTGATTTTTCCTAACTGAATCGATTGTATAATGTACGGATCCAAATGTTTTCACTACTAGTTTTGTGAAATTAATTCTCTGTTTTTTAGTGTTCATCTATTATATAAGATGCCATGGTCATTTTAGATGGATAAGTTTATTCCATTTTCACACAATTTTGAGTAAATTATTTTTGGGAGGATTGCTGTTGTCCCTCTGTGTAATGCTGGGATAGAACCAGCGTGATGTGGTCGCGTCCTGTAGACCTGTCCGGGATGAGAATTGTTCTTATTGTATTTGGGAGGCAGAGTCTATTTTAATCTTATCCTGTTTTTCCGCTCAATCCTATTAAGTGGTTCGTTCTTATATTGTTCTTAGTAAGGACTTAAGTTCTTCACAGGTTTAGAAAATAATACTTTTTCTGTGCATTGCTCGTAAGAGAGACAACAGAGCATGGGAGGAAGTTTCTGTTTGCATTGAGAATTTGTGGAGTTCTTGTTATGTAACATTTGAGAAGGCAATGTCGTTGTAGTTTTTTTTTTCTCTCCCTTTTTTCTGTGCAATGCTTGAAAGGATGATGTCGACATGACTTTGTTTGTGATATGAATTAGAAATTAGAAATGGAAAACTAAGTTTGAGTTGGATGGCCTTAACTGAATGCTAGCTAAACCCCAAGTTCATGATGCGTCAATTGTGGGTCCATTGATGGAAAAATTCATGCGTGCTAAAACCGCTTGGATAGATGGTCCACGCGTCAGATATGGGTGATACTATAAAACATATACATACAAAGGCTTCTCTAAAAATTATCACGCCCGCACTTCTCGGTGCGCCCAACCCTCATGAGTGTCGATTGTGTCTGACGTCGAGCGACGGGCCACGACCCAACACCCAACACCCAACACCTAGATATACAAAGACATGCAGGTAATTAAAAAACCCGTCGTATATCACTACATGACCAAGGGTATCCCCCAAAATCAACACTTCTGCACTAATACCTAATCCTTTACAATATCCATTTTGGCAGAATACAAAATCAAGCGATTTCAAGGCCCTCTTAACAAAAGGGGATAAGTGGCTCGACTCCTGCACTACAACTAGCCGGGGCTTCTCTCAAAAATGCGATCGACACTGTCATCCTCAAGGCGGGGATCCAAAATGTCTGGTTTTACAACAACCGTGAGAATAAATCTCACGAGTAATTCCTAAACCTAAACTAGCTAAAACTCCCGACCACATGACATAACCATGCGTGTTAGGTTATCCCATGAATAATAACAAACACACAACGGAAACTTGCTCACAGATATATACACGATTCCCATGTCACAACGCATGTTATGCATATGCCAAGAAACAAGACTCATGCTCATGCCTCATCAATGCATTACCATACTTGCACACTAGCACCTGCCACCATATTTCTCACTTTCACCAAGAACGTGAGATCGTCCGACCCGCGAACACGACGTCTATTTCTTTAATCACAACACTTCGTGGCCCGCTAAGTAAACGTCAACCCGCCTAGTGTCTCTAGCGTAAAATGCATCGAAGCATAACCGTCTCCTCGCGGAGCGAGCCGGCGTAAAGCGCGTCGGGTTGAGTGCGTCTTCCGTCTCGCAGGGCATCATCGCGTAACACGCGCCGGGGACGGCATTCACTACCCGTGGCGGAGTTATTGTGATCACATTCTGGCCTGATTTTATACGAACCCCATTGGGCGCGCAGACGGTGGGTGATCACGCAATGCGCGCTCACTCGAGGCACCCGTATACGCATATGGGTACCAATATTCATGATACTGACTGCGGCTGCAATAACACCTTGGGCACTCATAAATTTCACAATGGCATTTAGTTCTACCAATGAATCACAATTCGGAAATGGAAATCAAATCGGTCATGTCATGGCACAATTTAGACACATAAATTATGCATATAAAACACCAAGTGGATCAACATGAAATTTATGCACCCGAAGCCATAAAGCTAATCTATTCTTGGTCTCACTTTGGATATGCAACTGACACTCTCAAATTAGTAAAATTGAGGCTCAATTAGCTGATAAATTACAAATCAACCAATCCGGTATTCTACGCCTAGTCCTCAAATTAATCGGCGTCAGCAAATTTAATCATGGTAGGCGACCATCAACCGTAATTTAAGGCCAATAATTACTCTTAAAAATATTCTATTATACTCCCCAAATATCGATCCTAAGCTGACCACCACCAAAATTAATATAAACGCAAATAATCCACAAATAAACCGAATTTCGAGCCAAATTAATCGATGACTAACCCATTTATCGCCTCTCGGGCCACTAATCCTCCATTAATTTATCAAACTAATCCATCACGATTGGCCACAATCAAAACCCCTAATTAATTCCTGATAACCCTAAATTAACCTGAAAGCCTAATTGTACAGTAGGTCTACACAGTGGGGTCATCCCTGAGTGTGGGGTTCAAGGTTGTATACCGGTGTCTCGGCTAAGCCGGGCGAGCAGGTGGGTGATTCAGGGTAGACGATGCCAGGGTGATCTGGCCGGAGCAGGTAACAAGACGTTGTGGGTACCGGAGCGATACAATGGGTATTCAAGGCGTGACAGAAAAAGTGAAGCGACAAGCCCGGTCGGCCGGGGAAACAGTGTAGAAGCTGACGGCGCGACTGGGCGGCTGGCGGCTCGGCGCTCGGCGGGCGCTGCAGCGAACAGAGAGGAGAAGCCGGTAGGAGGCTGAGAAGTGCACGCAGAGGGAGGTGAGATGAGTAAGGCACGGCCATGGCTGGGCCAGCCCAGCGGCAGGCCCAGGCTGAGGCGGCCAGCCCAGGCGCTGGCAGGCTTCTTTATTCAGCGACACCGGGAGGAAGGAAGCATGGTGACAGAAGCATTTGTGGCCGTGCCGCAATACCCCGGCGAGGCGGCGGTATCGAAACAATAGAGACGGCGGTGACGGCCCGAACGCAATGGCGTAACGGCGAGCTACGCCCAGCGAAGCGTGCGTTGCTTCTGCTGGCGCCTCGCGCTGGCTTGACAGCGATGTGATCAACACGGTAGGCGATAGCGGCGGCAATGACGTGGCCGGAGCTCGGCGGTCGGCGTCGTTGGGCGAAAAGAAAGGCGCCGAACGGTCGAGCTTCGGGGCGAAGAAAGAAGAAGGAAAAAAGGAAAGAAAAGAAAGAGAGAAAGAAAGAGGAGAGGGGCCAGGGCGGGAGTCTGGGGGTAGGGGATGGGACCCAGCAGGAGGGAATCGAGGAGAGAGAGAGAACATACTAATTTAAGAATGCTAACTGCAGCCAGTCTGTGTCTTCGATGAAAGCCAGACACTTTGGCAACTCTGAATAGATTCGCACATGGACAAAGGCAAATTAATGAGGACTAAATTTTTACGAGGGGTCTGCACTGAGCCAAGTCGCTTTGGTCTAAAGCTCCTAACTTTTCCTGGAAATCCGACAATCGTGCAGCTTTTTAATGTGTACATCATCCCAATTATTCGTCACGAAACATCATTTGGTTGAGGATTATTACTAATTGTCCGGTAGGTTTGAAATCTGGTTAAAATATGTACAGGTGTTGTCAGTGATTTCGAAGATTTTACTCGCCAGCAACAAATGCTCCTCGTTATAACCTTTAAAATGGAACAAAAATCAGATATTACAAAAATAAGCACAGAATATTGATTATACTTAAAAAAAAAAATTTTTATGAAATTCGGATTGCTTGAGCCTGTGACATTTACAAATTTGCTGGGACTCCATTTGTGTGGCCGATCACACAGAGCAAAATTAAAATCTCCCTCACACCACTTAGCCACCCACTTACCAGCTTCCCCTCATGCCCAAAGTTCGTTTCCCTTCGGCATCCTCCTTATCCCGTAAAATGTGGAAATAAGGCAGAAATTGCCATATTATTATATGCTGAAGATTGTTCACCCGGGTAAGCCTGTTGATCTTCAATTTTTATCGCAAAATAGGTGTTGTTATCCTCAAATTAATG